>WBNM01022522.1:0-12821 GCA_013399055.1 Ramphastos sulfuratus | reverse complement strand
TCATAGTGTGGAGGGGCAGGTAAGTCTCAAACCATCACACTGTCTGACCTTAACCCAGGTAACAGTGCAGTGGGTGTGATAGGCTGTGTTGCTATACATATTTGTTTCTACCTGCTTTCGCTATGGGATTTTATGTAAGTGGATGTTAAGAAACAAAAACTAGTTACATTTGAGTGATGTGATCTAACCAGGTACAAACTATCTTTACTGGATGGTATATCAACCCTAAAGAATGCTACAAGCTTCTGCCTGTAAACAGCATTCAGATGAAGAGGATCCCTTGAAATTTTACCTTAAGTTTACACTGAAGACAAACTCCTTGAAGCTTTAGTCACAGCTGGAAGCAGAAGTACAAAAGTCTGTAGCTTAGCTTTTAGATTTATATTGCTGCTTCTTTTTTTTTTTTTGTTTCATTTGTAGAGTGAATTATTCAATATTGTAATTTTCAGATCTCGTTTTCGTGTATGTCTTGACATACCTTAGAGCATAAAGAAAACCTCAGCAATATACTGAAAGAGAGTGACCTTTAATTTCTATCAGAAAGAGCAATTATCAATAGCTAAAATGGAATTTTAACTAGAAAGGGATAAAAGCAGATAATTCATTCTGTAAGAGTCTTATACATAACATTTGCCTTTTTAGCTGTGATATTAACTTCCATATAAGCTGTTTAGCAGCTCTTCTTATGACCCCAGAGCAACATAAACAGAACATAGGTATCCCTCCTTGCTTCAGGTGGATTTTTCTGTTATCACTGCTCTGAGTGGCCTGTTAAACTGGATAAATATGTTATCTTTTTCCAGTACATTTGTTAAAGGAGGTACATAAAAATTACTATCTAAAATCCATTCATTTTTGTAAGACATATAACAAAGACATTAAGAACATTGTAAGTAATTAAAGTGGTTCATGATTTTTGAGTCTGCTTACCGCTTACACATTTATATTGCTCTTTGCAATTACTCATTCTTCTGCAACTACTTCATCAGCATTGTCACAAAATGTGTAACATATTTTCTGATTACATAAAGTCTGTCCCTTTTCATGAAAATTATAAATTTAATGATTTTTTATTCATTTATTGAAATATTTTCCTTCTGCCAGATCTAATAACTGATATTCGCTGAAACAAATTCACCTTGAAATGAGTCTAAATATGTTATAAGCTTGATTTAATTGTTGTAATTTCCAATAGCTTTTCTACTCAGGGGATACTCTTTTTATGGGAACTCTATTGGATTTTTTTACTATCTATAAAAAGACTTTTTAGACATCATTAAGCTAGATTTTAAGGGTGAATGAACCTCTAGAGTTTTTCTCCTAATGGTTGTTCATTTCAATTCCGCAACATTTATTCCTCTTGCAAATCTTAGATTCAGTTCAGATTTAACAAACCAAACAATGGTCAAGGAATACATCCATCCTTACCCATTTTAATTTCTATATAAATCACCATTTTCTGTTCTTCAAGGCATGATTTTTTTTTCATGTGCATTTTCAACATGTGTAGATGAGAAAAGCACAACAAATATATGAAGAGATTCCATGAGCTAGCAATATAAAAATCACATTGTAGTATCACATTGATTACTTATTTCAGTATATTGTTTTGTTTAAGTGTATTATAAACTTCTTACTGAAATTAAAAATGTATTTACTTAATGTACTTCACCCTCTCCCAGTAAGATTTTTTCAGTCAGAAAACAACAAATAGTATTAGGAGTTGCAACTAAGTCTAAGATTCTATGTCTTCTCTGGAAATTATTAAATTAAATATTGCTTCTAATATTTTTTCCATATGTAGGTGTATCTTTGTTTATGCATTCAGATAACGACAGAATGAAATTACAGGATAAGGGGCAATGGGTTCCAACTGGCAGAGGGGAGATTTCAACTGGATATTAGGAGGAAGTTCTTTCCAGTGAGGGTGGTGAGACACTGGCACAGGTTGCCCAGGGAGGTTGTGGCTCCTCCCTTCCTGAAGGGGTTCAAGGCCAGGTTGGAGGAGGCCTTGAGTGACCTGTACTAGTGGGAGGTGTCCCTGCCTATGGCAGGGGGTAGGAATTAGATGATCTTTGAGGTCCCTTCCAACCTTACCATTCTATGATTTTATGAATCTATAATATATTTAGTTGTAAATTCAACCAGCCGTATGAAATGATAGCATTCTTATTCACATCTGCAGCAGTATGGAGAACATACATGAGTGGCCCCAAAGTGACAAATGGATTGTCACTTCAAAGAAAAGCAGAAAAATTACTGTAATTTAGAAAACAAAAGGAAAGACCACAAGGAACAGCAAAGGCTAGAAGCATATTTAAATAAAGATCCCTGATTGTTCTTCCTCTGAATAACTTCTGCTGATGTTTTCTGACTCTGGTAATCAGAAGATTTCAAATCTCATAATAAAAACAATTTGCTTTCTGTAAAGACAAAGCTTATGTGTGTTAGAGTTATCTCATGGGATATTTGACAGTTGTATTTTTTTGGGTGATTTATGGTATTTTACACTTATTTCAGTGTGATACAAACCAAAAGTTACTAAAAGTGACTACATTTTCCCGTTGTTTGACAAGTGCACCAAATTATTCACTGGTATAACATAAATAGAGATCAGATAATGCCTTCAGGGGACGTATCTGTATTATTGATCTGACATTATGCATATGGAGATTAATCCGCAAATTCAGAAGCACAGAATTACACAGAAACATTGTGGTTGGAAAAGACCCTCAGAATCATCAAGGTCAACACTTATCCCTACACTACAAAGTTCACCCTTAAACCATATCTTCAAGCACCACATCCAAATGACTTTTAAAGACATTTAGAGTTGGTGACTTGACCACCGCCCTAGGCAGCCCATTCCAATATCTGAAAATTCATTTTACAGCAAAAAATATTTTTTAAAAATGAGTATAATTTTAACTTTTTTCAGATTTGATTTTAAGATATTCAAGCAGAAGTGAATACCCAAACCCATCCAAATATATTAGCCACCATGTTTTCTACTTTGAGCCAACATTTCATTCTACTGTGAGTTTTATTTATAGTCCCCTTTACATTAGAGAAAGGTGTAAAGAACAGCATGTGTTCTATAAAAAAGTAAAGCACCATAAAACACAACTGTGAATGGAACCATCTGGAGAATCAAGGGAGTTTAGCCTGATGGGTAACATTTTATAACCTATAACATTTTTGTCCCTGCCTATGGCAGGGGGTTGGAACTAGATGATCCTTGAGGTCCCTTCCAACCTTACCATTCTATGATTCTATGAAAGACTGTAGTTCCCCTTGGCTATCTCCCTGTTTCATTCATTCTGCCCCTTGTAAGAACACATGAAATGTCTTTTGTGTCAGTAAGATTTCTCAGAACCTCTTAAAGGGAAGAGTTGGTTCACAAGTTGTACCTCTAAGGTCTTGTGGAGTCTGTTTGAAGACTGGTTATGGTAGCAAGTTGTGTGGTCCAGCAATGGTGAGTTTGTAGCACACTGAGGATTTGATGTCTACATGAACTACATTTCATAAGAGTGTACATTGGAACGGTCTCCACCAAAATGATATACTTTGGTCTGCCAAGCTGGACTGAGCTCCTTTTAGACAGATTCTACATGCTAAGCATTTACAATGAATGGCATTCAACATTTTTTTTTTTTTCATGAGGAAATATGTCTTTGTTTCTTTGCTTTACTTCAAATCCTGTTCTGAATTGTGCAGACCTATAACAAGTCACGGATAGATAATTTATGTTATAGTAATAAGTTATAAATAAACACAAATTTCATACTGAAATTTAAAAATAATTGGCTGGACCAAAGTCTGGAAAATGAGCACTGAAGTAAAAGTCAAAGGAAACCCCCTAACCAACCAGCCAAACAAACAGAGAGACTTAACGCCTTGCAATGAAATAATTGTGAGCTTTTTGAAAAGCAATTAAAAATATGCTATCATGACTCATATCTGCAAGACTCCTTCCCCTCCCTTCCCTTCTCTTATCCTTCTGCTCTCCTTCCTTTCTCTTTCCCTCCCTCTTCTCAAGATATGTGTAAAAGTACATCACTACAGTACAGAATGCTGTGAGAAATTTGAAAACCCAGCATTTATTTCATAATTATTTTAGGTATAAAGTATAGAAGGAAAACTTAGGACAAAAATCCTTCAAAAGAATTCACATTGAGGTGCTTGAGCGTGTCCAGAGAAGGGCAACGAGGCTGGTGAGAGGCCTCGAGCACAAGCCCTATGAGGAGAGGCTGAGGGAGCTGGGATTGTTTAGCCTGGAGAAGAGGAGGCTCAGAGGAGACCTTATTGCTGTCTACAACTACCTGAAGGGTGGTTGTGGCCAGCAGGAGGTTGCTTTCTTCTCTCAGGCAACCAGCACCAGAACAAGAGGACACAGTCTCAAGCTGTGCCAGGGGAGGTTTAGGCTCGAGGTGAGGAGAAAGTTCTTCACTGAGAGAGTCATTCCCCACTGGAATGGGCTGCCCAGGGAGGTGGTGGAGTCACCGTCCCTGGAGGTGTTCAAGGCACGTTTGGACGTGGCACTTGGTGCCATGGTCTAGTCTTGAGGTCTGTGGTAGTGGGTTGGACTTGATGATCTTTGAGGTCTCTTCCAACCTTGCTATACTGTGCTACTGTGATACATTAGAAGAAAGGAGGCTTACTAGATAATTGGTTTAAAAATAACTATAGCAAACTCTTGCAACATTAGCGACTACTGAAATAAGCATTTTATGGAAGGAATCATTTCGGACATGGAGTGCACCTTGTAACAGAACATGTGCTATGTAAATTGTATATTGGTTCAGGTAATTACTCCCACGCTATTAAGCATAAACTATAGTTTATTTCAAGCTTTGCCCAGACATAAGGTATTCCAAAATTATATTAGGTAAAACACTGTACTAAAAATGTGTGAGATTAATATGTTTAAGCTAAACTATTAACTGAAAACTGGAACCTTGTTAATTATTTCTGCTATAAAGAGAATATGATGTCAGAGCTCCTGGTGTAATACTAACATTTTCCTAGTCTTCATGTTGCTTTTTTTTTTTCTTACAGAAATAGTTGCAATTCAAGCTGTTTCTTGATATGTACCACACAAATACCTCTATGTGGTACTTAAAGTACCAGTTCCCACCACAGCCTTATAGGACATTCATAGGAAAGTTCATGGAAANGGATTGTTTAGCCTGGTGAAGAAGAGGCTCAGGGGAGACCTTATTGCTGTCTACAACTACCTGAAGGGTGGTTGTGGCCAGGAGGAGGTTGTTTTCTTCTCTCAGGCAACCAGCACCAGAACAAGAGGACACAGTCTCAAGCTGTGCCAGGGGAAGTTTAGGCTCGAGGTGAGGAGAAAGTTCTTCACTGAGTTCTTCTGTGTTAAACATATTATTTCAATTAGGCCTTCATGACAATACTCCGTCCCAACCCTGTGATAGGGCCCAAAATAATGTAGCTTATATGACTTCAAGCAGAAGAAAATGAAGAGAGTAATTCCACATTCCCACAAGTGGTTTTTGTTTTAGTAGGGCATTGCAGTGTGAAGTGCAGAATGAACTACAAGTTTCTTTCCAATCATCAGTTTTGCTAGGATAATTCTTTCTCTAACCTTTCATGTGAGAACAAAGTCAAATCACAGAATTGTAGAATTGTTCAGGTTGGAAAGGTCGTTGAGTTTAACCAGTAACCCTACTCTACCAAATCCACCACTAAACCATATCCCCAAGCTACACAGCTTTAAAACAACTCCAGGGATGACGACTTAACCATCACCCTGGGCTACTTCAGCGCCTGGCTACCCTTTAAATGAAAAGAACTTTTCTAATGCCCAATCTAAACCTTCCCTGGTGCAGCTTGAAGCCATTCTCTCTTGTTCTAGTACTATTTATTTGGGAGGAGAAATCAACATCCATCTCACCACAACCTGCCTTTAGGGGGATTTTAGCTGGAAAGGGCCTTTAAAGGGCAGCTATTCCAACCTCTCTCCATTCAGTGGTGACATCTTCAACTAGATCAGGTTGCTTAGAGCCCTGTCCAACCTGACTTGGAATAGTCCCAGGCATGAGGCATCTACCGCCTCTCTGTGCCCACACCCCAAAGTAGATCAGTTAAATCGGCTGCTGGAAGAGCTTTTTTTCTTCCATATTCAGTTATCTTGACACCAGGAATAAGTTGGAACTAGATGATCCTGAGTTCCAAATCCTTTTCTCTATATTCCTGCTCTATGAAAACTAGTGCAGACACAGATACCATAAAACCAATCAAACGCTAAACTTGAAAAGTTCTGTTAGAATATTTGGATATGAAGCTCATTTTCTACTATCTCTCAGTTTATGAGATCTGTTTTGTGCATTTATGTCTGCTGTTTTAATTTTACAGTCACAGAATGGTCTGAGTTGCAAGGGACTTCCAAAGATCAGTCCCCTTTGCGGTAAGCAGGGACATTCTCAACTAAGTCAGTTTGTCCTGAGCAACCTGAGCAGGTTGCCCAGAGGTTGCTCTCATTTCCCCTAACACATAAGTAATTTCTTAGTTCTTATTTCTTATCATTAACAAGGCCAGTTGTTTTACTCAGCAGCTTTCTTATGGTTTTCTCCAACCCCCAGCTCCAAAACAGCCTGGACAGTGTTTACATTAAGGAAAACATTATCTTCTATAAATTTGAGAGAGGACAAATGCATAGTGACAGAAGTATACCAAGGGGAGAGAAAACTTAAACTGAAACACTTCAACTTTGTGCTTTATTTTTATGACACTTCCCTGTTAAAATTTAGAGATGAATGCCATTCTTGGGGAGGCACAAAATTCCCAAGAAACTGACATGAAAGGGAATGCTAGTTATGGGCCAAAATCTATACAGACAAACTGTAGAGCTGCCTGTATTTCAAAATCAGTTTTGATGAAGTAAATAATAAGAATGAAGTGTGCTTACTTTTAAAATGAATGATGCCATTCAGAGCCAGCATTCACTGTGATTCATACAAGCTTGGTAAGTGGTCGTGTTTTTGAAAGAATTGCTCACATTGGGCTAATTATTTGGTTTATCCTTTATCAGATATCTGTCTGAGCTCACTTCAATGTATTGTGATTGTTCAGCTTCACCTACACAAGTGTCCTTGAAGACCTTATATTTTGTTTGGAGGAGTACCTTTTGAAAAAGTAAGGGAGATCTGAAAATCTATTTCAAGATATGAACAGCAATATTTTAATAACTTTCAGCATTTGTTTTAGGTTGTCATGGGATTTGATTACTAAGGGTGTACTATCAGTCATGCATTTTGCTTGTAGTGTACTAATTTTCCACCTATTTCTTTGAGAGGTGATTCAAAGATACAATCTAGATACAATCTGGCGGTGTAGTTTTCTTTTACTCAGCCGAGCTGTGTATCTCAAGGAAATACTTTGATGGCCTGGCTGTACATCACACCCTTTTTTTGACATTTTTCAGATGTTTACTGCCTTTCCTGATCTGTGAGATATATAGCAGTTTGCAGTCTATCATCTCTGATGTCTGAATTAATAGCAAGGAAGCTGCAGCTGAGGCTGATGTAGGAACATGTCAGAACAGCATGATGGAGAGATGGTAGCTATGTAACAAGTGATAAAAATTGTTAAGTCAAGGTTAACACAGATGTTACACATGCTATTTTTGGCTGGAAAAGACCTCTAAGATCATCAGGACCAACCATTACCTAGCTATACCAAGTCTGGTGCTAAGCCATGTCCCTTAGCACCACATCTCCACATGTTTCAAACACCTCCAGGGATGGTGATTCAATCAGCTCCCTGGGGAGCCTATTCCAATGTTTGATAACAGTTTAATTGAAGAAGTTTGTTCTAGTATTCAATCTAAACCTCCCCTGGTGCAACTTCAGACCACTTTCTCTTGTTGACTACACTAAAATGTAGTTAATTAGAACCAGTTCCTTTAATGTCTCTTGAAACTGTAGGCAAAATCATTAACTACTTCCACGTGCTGTCTTGACAGCAGTAGTTGTGCAGTGTGGTGAAAGTGTAATTTATTTAAGGTAAATTTTCTTGTAAATAAGAACATACTGGATGATTATCTCACTCTGTTTAAACTGTATTAGTTCTTGCTGTTCCACATAAGGGATGGGCCGAATTAGTAATTACACTAGTGTTCCCAGTACTCAAGTAAGTGGAACATGGCACCACTCAAAACAGACTGATAATTTTAAAAAATTGCAGTTCTCTGTTTACTTCAGTTCTTGCATGGGAACATTTCAAGCTGTTAAGAACTCCTAATACAAACTGCAAATTGTAAAACATTTCACCAAAGCCAGAGTCATGAATTATCTTCTGAAAGTTAAGGAAATTAAGGATAGGATATGTTTTGACACCCATATCTGAAGGCAGTGAGATTTTTCCAATATAAAGGCCTAAAACTTCACTAGTAACAGGACATTATTGAATAACCTCAGTGACTTGAACAGAGCATTCGGGAAAACATTCATTAATTCCTCTATTTAGGGTCTATTCTGCTCCAAATAAAGCAAATACAAGCATCTCAGAGTTCTGAGATCTCATGGTTGTGGCCATATTAATGACAACTACATCCCATTAAGGCCACTTAATTTCTCTCCTTAAATTACTGAATTCTATAACCACTGGTACTGTGACTTGTATTCTTCACAAATTTAGAGAACAAATATAATAAACCAGGATAGATTCAATTACAAATATATATGTATATAAAACAGAAAGAGAGCAAAAGAGAGTAATGCATTTTTAGAATGTCAAGAGTGTGGATGGTGAAGCAGCTGCATGATGTGTAATCAATAATCAGAGTAAGAATGTCAAAACCACTAATAGCCTGTGAGTTTTGCAACTAGCCATTAATAGAAAGCTCTTTCATCTCCAGGCTGAAAGGGTCAGTCTACATCTCAGGCTGCAATAAACTGGACATTTTACATCTACCTTGCATCTACATCTACATTTTATATCTGTCCTGCATTAGAGAATGTTATCCTGATGAAGGATTTGTCCTTTGAATAAAACATTAAATCACATTCTTTTCTGCTCTGTAGGCATTATGGCTAACATGACATGACTAAAAGCAGAGTAATAATGATTAGAAATCTCCAAAGACCACTAACATGATGCTTATCAACTATACATGGCAAATAATGAAAGCAATTTGTAAAGACTTTGGCAGAAAAAAAATTAATATACAAAAAGGGGGTGGGAATTCTTAAGGTCAAATACCACATCCGATTTCAAACACAGACTCAGATCTATGGAGAATACATGGGCTAAATCAGGACATTTCTAAAGCACCTAAGTGATTTTCTGTGTTCAGTGTGTTCTACTGACTTTAAAATGATGATTTAAATGACTATTTTAACATTTCTGGCTAGCAGAAAATTGTGACAATAGAGTTTAGAAACCTGAAAAGAAATTAAAAGAAGTATGGGGAAAATTCTTAGTAAATGTTCATGCTAATCTAGCTCAGAAACAGAAGATGAATGGCTTACCTGTGTTCCACTGTCATACCCAATACTTCACATATTCATGTACATTTCAAAGCTTATAATCGATCAAGCATATTGCTGTTTCCCCAAAACTAAATTAATAAGTTTGCAAGAAGTTATGTGCATTGGCTAGCATGATTCTTTGAAATGTTGTGAAAATTTCATTAGGGCTGCATATAGTTACAAAAATGAAGCCTTATAACAGTATTAAATAGGGAACTCCTCTCAGTCCTGAAGCCTACCTACATTTCAAACATACAAAATTTGCAAGGTAGTCTGATGTCTTCCAAATTTGCTGTAAATCTTTGTCAGATGTGAAATGAAAGCAAAGCAAAACAAAACAAATCTGATCTGAAAAAAAAAAAAAATTAGTTGCTTATGGACATCATATTCACATCTAAGTTTTTAGAAAAAATATTAGCAGAACTTGATAGTACTCCTTATGACAGGGGTTGGTTGGTTGGTTTTACATTTGAATCTTCCTGGGAGAGCTGTTCCAGTGATCTCACAGAAAAAGAAAACAAAAAGAAAAAAAAGAAAAAGAAAAATATTTCTTGATGTTCAGAGGGGTCCTCCTGCGTTTCACTTTGTGCCCATTGTCTTATTATCACTGGGCACCACTGAAAAGAGCCTGGCTCTGCCCTCTTTGTACCCTCCTTCTAAGTATTTGCACATACTGCTAAGATCCCCTATTCGTCTTCTTCCGCTAAACTGTCCCAAGCTATTGCAGCCTATACTTACAAGAGTAAAGTTCCTTCATCATCTTCATGGTCCTTCACTGAACTCTCCAATATGTCCATGGGTCCTTTATATATTCCTTCCAATTTGATATATTCTTTGATTGGTTGTACTCTACCCAGCATGTCCATATCAATCTTGTAGTGGGGAGCTGAGAACTGGACATAATATTCCATGTGGTCTCATCAGGGTTGAGTAGAGGGGAAGGATTGTGTCTCTTTATCTAATGCAGCCCAGCATACCTTTAAGCTTCTCTGCAGCTAGGGCATGTTGCTGCCTCATGTTCGACCACCACCAGGACCTTTTCTGAGAAGATGCTTTCCTGCTGGGCAATCTGCAGCATATGTCGGTGTCAGGGGTTCTTCCTTCCCAGGAGCAGGACTTTGCACTTCTTTCTTGAACTTCATGAAGTTCATACAATCCCACTTCTCTAGCTTATTGAGGTCCCTCTGGATAGCAGCACAACCTACCAGTGTATCAGCCATATCTCCTGGTTTTGTCATCATACAAATTTACAGAGTTTAAATGGAACTGAACTTGGAATAGACTCCTGGAGTACTCTGCTAGTTATTAGCCTCACAGACTTCTTGCCATTTGTACTACACTCTGGACCTGGTCATTCAGCCAGTCGTCAATCCATGTGCTCAAAAATATATGTACGGGTCAAGTATTAAAGAAATTATTTGTGGAAATATTCCTGTGTCTCCTGAGGTCTTTGATTGGATGACAAACAAAAGACATTAGAATCAGCAGCACAATAGAGAGAAGACTATATGATTTACCTGCAGCCATTCATTGCAGAATAATTCAGAAACAAAATGAAAAACTAATGGGAATGGAATTTTTCTGCTGTGTAATATTTATATTTATCTATTGTAGTATGCAGAAACAGATAGGAAGACATTTGTCATAGGCTTCCTCTTTTCTGTGGATAAAAACATCAATTATAAGAAAGAAATTAACAGAAGAGTGAAGAGAAAAAAATCTTATAAAGATACAGTTTTCTTTTACTAGGCCTGGGCACATTCTCATCTTCTGCAACCTCATCCAACTAAGTCTGTTTAGTCAGGACTGGTTTCAGTATAAACCAAGACATATTTAGCAGAACTTGCACAAATGTTAGTCCTAGATAGTGTATTTGAGGCTTTTAAAGACAACAGAATGGATCCAAGACTGTTGCTCTTCTGAACAGAGGAACAGATGTCAGAAGTGGTCAAAGCTACATGGTGTGGAGACGATTTGTCACATGTTGCAAACCATGCAAATGTATATAATGTGTCTTACACAACTTCTTAGAGGTATCTGTGAAACAGAACAGCATGAATGACTGACAATGTATAAAAACACTGTAAGAAAACAAACAGACCCTGTATCTTTAGGGAAATGAGACACCTGAGACCCAGAACACAGAGAAGTTACTTATCTGACAATCTCTTCTAACGTGGGCAGAAACAGACATTAAGGCAGAAAGATCCATCTGTGCAATTAACCAGCCCTAGGTATGGATGTTTGAATGCTTAAGCTATTTCCTTATACTTTTTGAAATGTTCTCTGAGCAAATGGAGAGTGTGACACAAGGTGAGTGCTAACAACTTTGTATACAAAGGAGCAAACTGAGTGCAGAAGGAGCAGATAAGTAAATGTCAAAAGCTGCAACAGCAGCCCCTATATTTTATTTTGAATTATACTTACTCAGGTCTCTTGGGCTGAATATGCCCGTTATGCATATACTCTGTAGCTATCTGAAAGAGTAATCACCTTCTGGCACCATTAGACCTTTATTACAGATGAGAGTGTGTTTGTTAAACATCATATCAGAGCTTTCATTTTAATTTCCTTAGAAAGGAATCTAGTTTGTGGACACCAAAAGTACTTTTCAAAACAAACCATCAAATGCTAAGTGCAGCTCATGTGGGTATCTGGAAAAAGCTGTGTTGCTTATTTGAGTTAATTTGTCTGAGCTTTGATACAGAGGGCTTGTGAAAGAGAGAGTGACATCTGTCCCCAGCAATTGCTTGAAATACCATAGTGGGAACCTTCTGACTAACTCTCAGTGTACTCTTAGATTTATTTTTTATTTTTTTAAATTTATTTCTTTTTCCCTGATCACACTGAATCCCAGGTTAAAACTGCAGATTTATAAAGCACCAAGTGGAATTAATAATATGGACTGAGTTACAGAGTCAAAGAATCACTGAGGTTGGAAAAGACCTCTGAGATCATCAAGTCCACTCTATGACCTAACACCAGGACATCAGCTCAACCATGTTGTCAAGTGTCACATCCAATCTTCTTAAAGACCTTTAGGGACGATGACTCCACCACCTTCCTGGGCAGTCCATTCCAGTGCTTAATCAACCTTTCTGTGAGGAAGTGCTTCCTAATATCCAACCTAAACCTCCCCTGGTGCAGCTTCAGACCATGACTTCTTGTCCTATCACTAGCTCACCATACCATAAGGGCTTGATTCACTTAGCCTGCTTAATAGCAGCACAAATGTCACAGTCATGTATGACTTGGGTGATAGTGTCCATGGACAAGTCAACTGACCTATCACATGCCTGTTGGTAGTTACATCTCTGCCTTGATGTC
>WBNM01022519.1:25662-38211 GCA_013399055.1 Ramphastos sulfuratus | reverse complement strand
AGGTGAAGCCCAGAACCACTACATGTCTTCTTAGTCTGAGCTACAGCAGAAAAAAATATAAAATAATCATTCTAACCTGTGCAATAAAACCTGACAGCTTGAATGCAGCCATGAAATAAAAAAAAAACCCCAAACAACCAAACACAATCCTCCCCCCCTCCAAAACCCAAACTCCAACAGCATGAATCATAATGAAAGGGTAGAAGCAAGAAAATAATTCAACAGATGCGTGACATTTTTGTTCCTCATTGTGGATCAGTTATTCTTGTTAATTATATCACCTATTCTTCCCTTTTATTGATAATTACATGAAGCAGATGGATAACAGAATGCTCCCAGATGGTGAGAAAGCAAACAAGTTTAGAAATTGTTTATTTATGAAGAAATCATTTAAAATTATTTAAGTACCTCCAGTTTCCTACTCCACCAATAATCCCATGCACTGTACAGGCCAGCAGCACTTAATAAGAAATTTAGTATTCTGTTGTAACCAACTGGTTTTGAACATCATGTGACTGAAATGACTGACAGATGTGCAAAACACAATAATAACCTGATCTGTTTTCACACAGTGGGAATTAACATTTTGAGTCTTTGGATCTTCTGCCAATTGGCGTTTCAGTACCAGTTACTGGTTCAGAATACGAAAATCACAGATCTTCTTTTGATTCTAAACAGCTGTAGAAAGTGTTTGATCTAATGAGCAGACAGGAGCTTTTTCAGGTCCATCCCCTGGAACCCTAGAGCATGGCAGATGTGTGGCCTGATGCAATTTGGAGCCAATATGTGGAGCCTCTGACATGCTCGCTGCACAGGCAAAGGCTAAAACAGGCATGCCCAAACCTGGCCACTTCCAGGACTAGATGGAAATAAGACCATTAGCATCTGTGGCATTCCAGAGGGCTGCAGTGGAAGACAGGGGAGTTTAATCCACCTCCTCTGTGCTTTCTCAGTCAACCCTTAACCAATTTACCAAAAACTCTTAAGTAAATCAATGGGAAATGAAGTTTTGGAGCGAGAGCCACAGAAACCAGAGGCAAAATGTATTTATCACTTCAAGGAGCATGGTAAAAACATACTCTGTCATCAGTTACTGTTACATAGAGATACAACTGTGGTGATAAGAATTTGCAGCCCTTGAAGAGCCACTGCTTGGGAGATGACAGGGCTGCTGATGGAGAGATGAAGCAGCACAGAGTTGTGGTTTCAGAGAGAGAGAGAGAGTGAAAAAAACCTGTGGTTGCCCATGCAAAACTATGCAAAGCTTTAGTAAAAAGGCCGAGGCAGTGAAGAGGAGGAACTGACAGAGTTCCTAAACTATGCATTTCCTCAGCCACANCAGAGAGGCAGCCCAAACCAAATGCCTGGCTTGAACTAAAAACAATATTGAACCAAGGGAAGTGTTGCAAGGACACAGAGAGAAAACCTCCCTGGAAAACTGCAGTTAAAAAAGTCACCCAGGTAGTGGTAAAGTATGTTTTTCATGAGATAAACTTTTGGGGTTTAAGTGCAAATCTCTCTACCTCCCATCTAAACTGCCCCAAGGAAGAAGGATCTGAGCTTTTTGGGGCTCTGAAATCCAGCTCCTGCAGGAGTGAGGAGGCCAGGAGTCCATGGCAGGATGGCACTTGGTACTTCCGCTGTTTTAATTTTGACAGGCACTGCAGTAGAAGAGAGAGATTTGACAGGGATGATGAGGCAGGTTACCACAGGTTTATTTTCTGGTGCTCATCTGCCTGCAACAACTGATCAAAACCTGCAGGAAAGCCACCTCTTCAGCAGAGCCAATCCATCTGGACTGGCAATGCATGGGAATCAGCTGAGAGCAAAGCTCTTCTGATTTAGATGGCTGCTTTCACTTCTGGCTTTGGAGGAAACAGGAGAGAGCCCCTGTAGGTCCTGCTTGACTTATCATAGAATTATAGAATTGGTTGGAAGGGACCTCAAAGATTATCCAGCTTCACCCCTTCTGCCATGGACAGGGACACCTCATACTAGACCAGAGAGTTATCTGTACTGGGTCAATATTTCTGAGTGAATCTCCATGCTCACAAGCAGGCTGGAATGTAGTAGAGAGATACAGAGGCTGACTGAGCCCCAGGGATCACTGTGCCACTAAAGGCTACAGAGATAGAGATGCACAAATCAAGAGCTGTGCTTAGATATTGAATGGCTGAGCTGTTGAGTCCCCAGGCTGTGGCTGCTGAAAAATGTTTTGTGTCAAGAAAAGCAGAGAGAGAGAGCTCAAAAAGGGCTGGAGCACGAGGGAGGCAGCTGAAAAAGCAGATGAGAGGCAGATGTTAATGGCCAGATATTAAGGGGCATCTTGTGGGTATCAAAGCAAGAATTTCATTACAGTGATCTCCATCCATAAGCAATATACTCAAAGCAATTAATTAGGACAGGCAGTTAAAGGAAAATTTCACTTTTCTGAAATTGACTTCCATTTACCATCTTTGTATGGCAGTTACCATAAATACCTCCTGCCATCATTACAGAGGTATCCAAGACAAAAAATTGATCATAGAATAACAAATATTAACCCATCCATCAGCTTTCAGGAGCAAAAGGAAGCAAAGTCAAAAAGAAGTGCTTTCTACCAAGAGAAAGCAAAGCCCCTTCAACCAGCACAAGCTTGGTGAGCTAGAATAGAGAAGTGTGATAAAGAAGTGAGAAGTGGTCTCAACTGTTTTTGAATCTTTGCCTGCCCAGAGCTTTTAAAATCACACAGGCTCCTGCCCTTCTCTTGTTTAAAATCACCCTAATAAAGATGGTAGCAGATATTTTCTCCTTGCTGATACCCAGATGTTTGCCTCAGATACTTTCCACTACTACTGCTCCAGCCTCTGCCTGCCTTTTACTTCTCTCCCTCTCTTCTCCACTTTCCTTACAACACTGCTTTTCCTTCCCCCTCTTACCTTACTTTCTAGTCTGCTAGCATCTCCTATAGCCAAACATGTTCCACTTTGTCTCATAGTGCTTAAGGTGGCAATTCTCAGCCTTTCTGTTTTGCAGTTATAACATTTAATAACTGGAGATATTTCACTCTTTGCAACACATCTCTACATAGAATGGTTTAGGTTGGAAGGGACCTCAAAGCTCATCCGGTTCCAACTCCCTGCCACAGGCAGGGACACCTGCCACTACAACAGGTCACTCAAGGCCTCCTCCAACCTGGCCTTGAACACCTCCAGGGAGGGAGCAGCCACAACATCCCTGAGCAACCTATGCCAGTGTCTCACCACCCTCACTGTAAAGAACTTCCTCCTAACATCCAGTTTAAATCTCCCCTCTGTCAGTTTAAACCCATTACTCCTCATACTGTCATTAGAAGACCTTGTCAATAGTCCCTCCCCAGGCCTCCTGTAGCCCCCTTCAGATACTGGAAGGCTACTACAAGCCTTTTGATTGCTACCAAAAGGAACAAGTATAATAATTTTGTGTCTTCTGACATTTCAGTACATTAATTTTGTCGAATATTCCTCAATTTAATTGCAACTCAGCTGCAAAATTTTGCATGAAGTGCCAGAGTGCTGCTGGGGATCAATCTTCCTTTCTGAAACCTTAAAGCAGAGAGAGGGCAACTGCTGAGTCTGTATGTAGGCTCCTGATTTCAGTTTCTGGGTTTTATTCAAGCTACTGGACAATTGAAGAGTCACCAGCATGGTCATACCTCTGGGGAAGAAAGGAGCTAGATGTGTTACTGCAGTTATAAACTATGGCTTCAGCATCTTACATGCTGCAGGAGCGAAGCCTGGCCCTGCCAGGCAGAAAATTTCCATTTCAGCACCCAGTTTCCTGGCTGCTGTCACTCTAGGACATGCACTTGATGCAAGAAGTGGTGAATTTCCCCTATACTGGGCATTTTTAAGACTCAGCTTGACAGGGTCAGCCCATTTAATCTATACTATTACCTAGGTTTGACCAGATGATCCACGGGGTCCCTTCCAAACTGGCATTCTGTGATTATTATTAATTTTTTTCCCCTCATAAACAGTAAAAATCTTCTCAACTGCTTTCTGCCTGGCTACTACCAGAGCTAACAAAACATCCAAGATCTAAAAGCAGCACCAGCTTCTTTCTTTTGTGAGCACACGAAGTCCCCTATGGTAGGTTACCTCTCAAGTGATAAAGCTCTCCCAGCATATGGCGGCCAAAGGTCATTTCATTCACTCAGAAGAGTCAATTTAGCTTCACATGGTCTCAAATTCTTGGTATTTCAGAAAACTACCAGCAATAGCAGCAGACTAGCTTTATCCTCAAGTTACCACCTAGGGATCAGCCCCAGATGTCAGGTTTGATAGAACACAGTCTGTCTAAATCCATAATTAATGCCGGTGCACATTCAGAGATCCTTCTACAATGGCTACCCTTCAGAGTTTTTCAGCCCAACTTTATCAGGGAAAATCTCACACATTTTATTACATAGAAATTCATTAAACTTTCAAGGCTTTATACAATTATCTCACTACCTGTGACATTGAGAAATCCTAAGGAGAAACCTGGGAACAGAGCAGACAACAGATCTGCAAATTATTTGAATGCAGGAAGTCTGATTTTGCAGCTTTAACAAAAACAAAAGCTGATATGAGCTCTACAAGGAAGAAAGCAACATCTCATTGTAAAGATAAAACAGTTGAAAGGACAGCTTCAGAGACAATTTATTCTGCAGAGAAGAGGAAGGCAGCAATGTGCATGTCGAGGGAGGACTGCTCAAAGCCGAAATCAGACCAGTGGCCTCAGCCACGTTCTGGATTTTGCTTTGCCAACTGCTGCCTAATTAAGAGTTTTGGATGCCAAAAATTACTGACTAACTGTGAAAAGCACAGTTCTAAAAATATTATATGGGAGCCCATCTCAGCCAACTGGAGGTTCAAAGACAGATATAAAGCTCCCTAATTATGTTTCTTTAGGAAATTACAGCTACCTACTGAGAGCATTCATTACTAATGGTGTTTTTCATAACATTTCAGCCCTGCTAGTTGCTTTTCTGAGGAATCATTGTCACATCAAGCTTTAGTTACTTAAAAATGTGACAGACATTGCATGAAAATGTAAAAGGCAGAATAAGGTATAGAAGTTATTCAACAAATGCTATTTTAAGAGACTTCATGTAGAACCCACAGATTGCCTGAGTGCTACACAAGAAAGAACTATTTGGTAGTGAAAATAATCTTTGCCCTTGCTGTTAAATCATTCCTGATATTCTGAAGCATTCTGTGGTGCATAGGAAAAAAAAAAAAGAAGCAAAAAAACAACTTTGGGCCTGGAAAATAAAAATTACTTCAGCAGTTTCTACAGGAACTCTCAGAAGCATGACATTGTCTATTTTCCACTGGCAGAGCACAGCAGAGAATCACAGAATTAACCAGGTTGGAAAACATCTCTAAGATCATCGAGTCCAACCTATCACCTAACCCTTCTAATTAACTAAACCATGGCACCAAGGGCCTCATCCAGCCTCCACCTAACTAAACTTGCCAGGGAGAAAGGCTAAACAGTAAGCCAGAGCATTTAAAATGTGTTGAGAGTTTGAAAGCACTGAAAGGAGAGAATAGGGTTCAGATGTAAGCATTTAGCATGCTACAGTTCAGTGATTGGTGTTTGTAATGCATTTGAAATTCAAGCCTAGAGGCAGCGATGGTCATGCAGAAGCGGAGCTGGGATTGTAAGGGTATGGACACCACATTCAGTGTAATTAAGAAGCAACCTATCAACACGAAGATGGTAATGCCACCCCATCTGCCAAACCCTGCGTTAGCTGGCACCGTGCCTCATGCCTGCTGCTGCTTCTGTTACCCACCTGATCCTTGGAGACCTGCTCTGATGGAGCGTTTATGCCAAGCTCTTCCAGAGGATAGACAATCTGTCGTCTCGGTCGCACGGGAACCATGTAATGAAGGGCAGATGTCAGGGAATGGGCACAGGGATTCTGAAGCTGAAAGACAGCGATCCATATTTCAGCAGAGAGAATGTCAGAACACTGCATCACAGATGTCTGCTGTATGGCTTTGCAAATACAAAATTCTTAGCTCTGTTGGCTAAATCCGAGAGGGGAAAAAAAAAAAGTAAAAAAAAAAAACCCAGCAAATAAACAAACATACTCAGAGCAGAGGAATGAATTGCAGATAATTCCTGACACTAATGAAGATAATTATGAGAGTAATTACATTACTATCTCTGTGGGAATGACAGATAAACAAGTGGTTTGGTTTATGGGATTTTTCAGCACAAGTATTTTCCCCAGGTGGATATTTTTCTCCATAGTGATCATGAATCAGCTTGATTTGACCTCATTAAGCTATGTTATCTGCTTACTGCTAACCTTTGCTTGTTTGGCAAGGAAGGGTTATGAATTTATATAGAAATCCTATACCGACCAAAATGTCAATTTCATCCAAGTGATAAATGTTAATAAACTGGCATCAACTTGAAGTGAACAAAATCCCTAATGCTAATGTGAGTAGCAGGCACCATTAGAAATAGCTGTGTTCCATTTGTCACAGCATGACTGGTTCTGTCATCATTTATGACATCAAAGGGGAAAAAAAATAAGGAGAATTACAGGAAACAGAGAATGAACATTAATGCAAACTCAATTACATCCAAGTACCATTCCATCTACAAAAACTTGATATCACTATGCTGAGAATTGAGGAAAATTGCACATTTACCACTTATTAGAGACCAATGATAAGCTAAGGTAACTTAAAGGAACTCTGTAGCCTGGAAATAGACCAAACCAGAATCATTAGGAAGATTTAACTTTTCTCTTCCATCCCCTGCCATTAAACTGCACATTTCTAAGTGCCTCTTAAGAATCTGAGAACCTCATGCTACATGAGGACACTGTTCCTCAAGAGAGCACCACATAAAACCACACAAAAGCGCACAGGAAAAAACATCCTTCTGAAAATGTACCTGTGGCTAACCTGTCAAAAAGCCATGTTAAAAAC
Organism: Ramphastos sulfuratus; assembly: GCA_013399055.1. Classification (NCBI taxonomy): domain Eukaryota; kingdom Metazoa; phylum Chordata; class Aves; order Piciformes; family Ramphastidae; genus Ramphastos; species Ramphastos sulfuratus. Next base: position 31,255 of record WBNM01022519.1, on the reverse strand, counting down.
AGTGGTGATTTCACAAACACTCAAGTCTGAGGAAAGGACTCACCTCCCTTGCCATCTAAAAGCTCTTGCTGGCAATGGGGACGTGCCCTACAGTTACAGACCAGCATCTCCAGAGGGCAATTCCTTCCATCCTAGATAGGCAGTTCTGACCGAGGGATGAACTGCCCTCCAGATACACCTGGTGTTCCCCACAAATGCTAGCAGGAGATGAGGTGATTAGGCTGGGCCAGATAGTGCCTTCAGGTGGCTACACATCCACCAGTTCACATGTCTGTGGGGTCCCTATTATGTTGGTGAGTTGGGAGTTTGATCCCTTACCTATACATCCAACACAAGGGCAAGAAATGAAGCGGGAGTTTGATCCCTTATCTATACATCCAACACAAGGGCAAGAAATGAAGCAGGAGTTTGATTCCTTAGCTATACATCCAACACAAGGGCAAGAAATGAAGTGAAACCCAAACTGCAGCTTACTAGGTAGCCTAACTTGGGCAGGAGTGGGAACACTGGATGTTTGCTACTTCATCCTAGAACCAATCTAGGACATGGCAACATCTAAGCAAATTGTATTCACAGGTTGGTTTGGGTTGGAAGCAACCTTGAAGATCATCTAGTTCCAACTCCCCTGCCATGGGCAGGGACACTTCTTGACTAAACCTGGTTGCTCAAGGCCTCATTCAACCTGGCCTTGAACACTTCCAGGGAGGAGGCATCCACAACCTCCCTGCGCAACCTGTTCCAGAATCTCATCACCCTAGTAATGAAGAGCTCCTTCCTAAGATCCAGTCTAAACCTACTCTCCCCCAGTTTAAAACCATTCTCCCCTTGTCCTATCACTAGGCATCCTCATGAAAAATCCCTCCTGAAGGTTCCCTTTAGGTATTGGAAAGCAGCTTTAAGGTCCCCCCAGTCTTATCTTCTCCAGGCCGAACAACCCCAGCTCCCTCAGCCTATCCTCACAGCACAGGTGCTCCAGAAAGTACAGCTTGCTGCAGGTTGCTAAGAAAACTCCCTGTTTACAGTCATCCACAGAAGCAAAGAGAAAAAACAAGTGAGCAGAGTTGATAATATTTAATGTAAGAAACAGAGGTAACTGTCTCCTTACCTTGTCTTCCAACTGCTGTGGATAAATAGGATAGTAAAGAGAGGATTTGTGGGCCAAGCGAAGAATCTCCTTCAGAAAGTGTTTTGCATAGTGATGAAACACAGGACTTAAAACAAACTGGTAGAGATGGCCATGTTCCTCATGCTGGTAGTGATTGAAGCTAATAAAATCTTCAATGTTGTAATGGGATCGAATGTACTCAATATCCTGGAAAACAAGAACCTGGAAATCAGGAGTGACGAAACAGCTACATTTAGGGTATTTTACCAAGGGCCAATGAGCTGCTCTTTCAATATGAACATCAAAATTAAGTGCCTTTGGGAGTTGTTCTGAACAACTGACTGAATATCTTTTTCTTGCAAATCTTCCTGTTGTTGCAGCTCATCCATCTCTCTCTCATTGTTGACCCTTTCGCCATAATGTCTGATACAGGTTAGTAGACATTTATGGGAGGGGGAATAAAAGAAAATAAAATACCCTGTGTTTTGCTGAGTTCAAGCCAGAGAGGCCCAGATTGCCCTCTCAAAACTGAAACTGAAAAAGAGCAGAACAGCTGTGTAAGAAAAGCCTTCCAGCAAGTTTTACCTGGTGCTGGGATTTGGGTACATTTAAAGAGAAACTGCACCATCTTCTTATCTCAATGCTCTTCATAGAATTAAGAGCTAATTTCTGAAAATAGGAGTGACTGTTTTAAAATACTGAGCCTTACAGCTGCTGAATGATCCAGAATCTGCCTTTTCGGCCACAGTAGGATGGAGAAAAGTAAGCAAGAATGATGTGCAACTGTGCAACACCGGTTTTTATTTGAAGTTCAGTGTGTGGTGCATAATATTCTGCTGGAGAAGGAAGTTAAAGCAAATCCAGCAGGAGCAGCAGTGTATAGATGTAGTGTCTTTTACATCAACTTTGTTAGGTACACATATGGTGGGCAAGCACAAAACTCAGCCAGCTGAGGGTCAAGTATTGCAGTTTCATACAACAGAGGAACAGAAATTACCATTTCATCTCTGATGACAGAAATGCCAACTATTTGATCCAAAACTTCTGCTACAAAAGTCTGTACTGGGATCCCATCCTGCAAGGCAAAAGCAACATGTGCATGTTTCCTGTTCTGACAGCAGTCTGGTTTTGACCCGTGTGATGACAGTTAAAACACTCTCCTCCCAGTGTACATGCTACATACTACCCTCATTTAGCCACTCTTCCTTAGCTCAAGGCTTAATCAGTGTATAAGGCCAGAGAGCCAGGCCTCAGGATATTCATTAAGGCAAATGCAAGGTCCTGCACCTAGGTTGGGGCAATCCTCAATACCAACCCAGGCTGGAGGATGAGAGCAGCCCTGCAGGAAAGGACTTGGGGTGCTGGTGGATGAGAAGCTGGGCATGAGCCAACAATGTGTACTTACAGCCCAGAAGGCCAATGGCAGCCTGGGCTCCAGCAAAAGAAGTGTGGCCAGCAGTGGAGAGAGGTGATTCTGCTACTCTGCTCTGAGTACTCACCTGGAGTACTGTGTGCAGCTCTGGGACCCCTAACACAAGAGAGACATGGACCTGCTGGAGCAGGAATCCACTGCTTCGCCTGGGAGATGATTCCAGTCTCTAACTGTTCTCATGGGGAAACATTTTTTTCTGGATTCCAGTGGGAATTTCCCCAGCAGTAACTCATACCCATTACTCCTTGTCCTTTCCATGTGACTCCTTGTAAAAGGCAGTCTCCATACTCCCAGTAGCCACTCTTTTATGTCCTGGTCCATGGTAATAAGGTCTCCACTAGGCCTTCTCTTCTCAGGGCTGAACAAACCCAGTCCTCTCAGCCTGTCCTTCTCCAGCATTGTGTCCTTCTCTGGACACACTCCAGCACCTCAATGTCCCTCTTGGAGTGAGGGGCCCAACACTGAACCCGTGTTGGGTGCACGTTCAAGGGCACATGCACCCAGCCTCCTTCTGTCCATCATTTGATCAGTCTGTAATAAATCCTGGATGGTTTTAACCAATATTTATCCATTCTCTCATAAATCTATTTGCAAGAAATACTCACTGGATCCTTGTGAGCCAGAGTAAATATCTTGAAGTCATTCAATATACTTTCTCTCAAGCTAAGGGTTTTAAGGAGCATTTTGACACCAGGCAGGTCATTGCTTGTTGCCTTTCTTACACTAAATGACCTGCAAAAACAAAAACAAAAGGAAAAAGAGTGTAAAATTTCACTCTGTGATGAATTAAAAACAACAATTCCTGTGCCTAGGATAATGTGCCTTCCACAAGCACCAAAGGCCTCTTTCAGAAGCTGAAATTGATTGCTCTGATTGTTGTTCCAAATACATGCCTTGAGTAATTGTGTGATAACAAAAGCTCACAAAATAAACATAGGCTGGGTGAGGAGTGGCTCAAAAGCCATCTGGAGGAGAAAGCCTTGAGGGTGTCAGTTGAAGAACTCAACATGAGCCAGCAAAGGTCGCTGGCAGCCCAGAAGGCAGCTGTGTGCTGGGCTGCATCAAAAACAGTGTGACCAGCAGGACAGGGAAGGGATTCTGCCCCTCTGCTCTGCTGAGAGCCCATGTGGAGTGGTGTGATCAGTTCTGGTGCCCCCAGCGTAAGAGAGACATGGAACTGTTGGAGCAGGTCCAGAGGAGAGCCACAAAGATGACCAGAACTGCATTTTTTAACATGATGAAACATGCAAAAAAATGGAAAGTGGTTTTCAAACAAACCAATCCACCAGATCCACTGCAAGCAGGAAAAAGTGGGAAGGGCTATCCAAGGTCTGTGCTCATTTCTCTTCCAGCAGTGAATTAACTCATTCTAGATGCCCAATTCTTTTGACTGCTCAGGGGCCAGGATGCTATTATTATTATTAAGCTTTTTAGTGAAAATTGAGGGAAAGTGTCCATTAAGCATTTCAGGCTATGCCTTGTCATCTGTTATTTTTTTCTCCTTCACTCTTAAGTAGCAGGCCTACACTTCCATTTGCTGCACTCTTGCTTTTTGTGTACTTAACACTTTTTCTTACTCCTTTTACAACCTTTACTAATCAGTGTCTCATTTTGTGCCTGTGCCTCTCTTCTGATTTTGCCCTTTCATGTCTTCATATTCCCATCTTCTTAGCCCTGTTTTTCTTTCAATCCATTTTCTATGACTTCCTTTTCACTCTCATGCCTTTTGAGTGCCCCCGGTGCAAGCAGAATACATTGATCTTTTACTTTTGCAGATTTGGAGGTTATCTAAGACTATCTGCTGCTGTGCTCTTCAGAAACTTCCCAAAAGCTTCACCTGCCTTCTTCCATAGCTTTTCTCATCCTGATCCTCAATGAAATGCTCTTTTCCCCTCTTTTCCTGCATAGCTGGGTGTGTAATGCTGCTATTCTGTGTTCATGGCAGGGCTGCTATCATTTGGAATATGCACAATTTAATCAGAACTGTAAGGGTTTTAAAAAACCTTAATAACAACTTTAATTTTGACCAAAATCACAAGAGGACACACGACTACCAGTCCTGCGGGTGGATTACTGAGCAGCTGTGGCTGAGATTAACAGGAATTACTCCAGTGGCTTCTTCTCCAGCCAGCTGGATCCTTACATTGAACACAGAAGCCCAATTTTATCCCATGATAAAAGCTTCTGCACAGGTCCAAGAGTAGCATGGCAGTTCCTGTGTGAGCTATTTGTACACTACCAAAGGTGATTAAGTATGCAATTAAACTAGAAGTATTTCTCTGAAGCCACGCAGTATTTAGCTACATTAAGACAAACCCAGGAAAATCTCTAACTGTGCCACAATTTAAGCCTGGTGTTTGGGCCAGTATAGGCTTATTGTACAAACAAAGCATTGGAAAACTCATACCACATAGCAGACTTCAAAGCATGAGAGGTTTTGTCCCTGTTTGCCACTATTTTGGACTATGGAAGTCTTCAGGGTAGCACAGAAATTGACAGGTATGAAAGAAATGATTCAACACAAAAAGAAGAGATAAAATGATATGAAATATGATGAAGTGACTGGAACTTCTGTCTGACAAGGAAAGCCTGAGAGACCTAGGGCTGTTTAGTGTGGAGAAGAGAAGGCTGAATGGGCATCTTATCAATATTTATAAGTATCTGAAGGGTGGGTGTCAAGAAGGTGCCAGTGCCCTTTCAATGGTGTCCTAGGATAAGACAAAGGGCAATGGATACAAGCTGGAACACAAAACATGAGGAAAAGCTTCTTTACTGTAAGGGTGATGGAGCCAGAGTAGGCTGCCCAGAGATGTTGTGTGCACCACAGTAGCTTGGTCAGAGACAGCAGAGGAACATGCCTCTGGTGCTAGGTTGGATGACCTTCTCCTGACATGTTTAAGGAAGTCGCTAGATTATGTAGGAGAAAAATGAGAGAGGCTAAGGCGCAGTTAGAACTTCAGCTGGCCACCTCTGTGAAAGATAATAAAAAGCATTTTTACAAATTTATCAATGCTAAAAAGAAGGGCAAGAAGAGCCTCCACTCCTTATTGGACCTG
>WBNM01022519.1:0-24730 GCA_013399055.1 Ramphastos sulfuratus | reverse complement strand
TCACTGAGAGAGTCATTCCCCACTGGAATAGGCTGCCCGGGGAGGTGGTGGAGTCACCGTCCCTGGAGGTGTTCAAGGCAGGTTTGGACGTGGCACTTGGTGCCATGGTCTAGTCTTGAGGTCTGTGGTAGTGGGTTGGACTTGATGATCTTTGAGGTCTCTTCCAACCTTGCTATACTGTGATACTGTGTGACCCAAGCCTATTAGTCAAAAGCAGATGAGAGCACAGCACTTGTTGTCACTCACTTGATCAGTCCTGAGCGGTGGAACAAGTAAAGTTCACGACCGAGTCTGGAAGTACAGAAAGGCACAACCCGAACGAAACTTCGGACCAGGTGGGACTCTGGGGCATGATGTGGCACTAGGATGACACAGAAGTCTTTGTCCTGAAAAGAAAATAAATTGCAGACAACAAAGGCTCTTAGTGATGTCATTGTAAACCCCACAGAAAAGCTTCTGATTAGAGGGGACGGGAGAACTGAATGCAGTGCTTACAACATATGTATATGCCAAGTGGCTTGACTCCTGGGCACCAGAGGAACTGAGGAGCTCAATAATAACTGGGCTCACAGAAATGGACCTTTTAGCTCCCATATTAAAGACTTATTTAATACCTGATACTCCTTAATACCTGATATTCCTTTTTTTAATCCTCTCCCCATCACCTCTCCTCTTTTTTCCCCTCTGTAGAACACAATATTCTGGAGCATGTCCAGAGAAGAGCGCAAGGAAGATCAGAGGGCTGAGAGAGTCAGAACTGTTCAGGCTGGAGAGGAGAAGCCTTCAAGGAGACCTTATTGTGGCCTTCCACTATCTGAAGGGGGCTACAAGAAAGCTGGGGAGGGACTTTTCAGGATGTCAGGTAGTGATAGGACTGGGGGGAATGGAGCAAAGTCAGAAATGGGTAGATTCAGATGGAATGTTAGGAAGTTTTTCACCATGAGGGTGGTGAGACTCTGGAACAGGTTGCCCAGAGAAGTGATAAAAGCCTCATCGCTGGAAGTTTTTAAGGCCAGGCTGGATGAGGCTCTAGACAGCCTGATCTAGTGTGAGGTGTCCCTGCCCACGGCAGGGGGGTTGGAGCTAGATGGTCCTTGAGGTCCCTTCCAGCACTGACAATACTATGATTCTATATCCCAGTTGGAAGGGACCTGCAATGATCATCTAGTCCAACTGCCCAGTAGGAACACCATGCCCACAGCATTAGGGCTACCATTTTCCCTTCAGAGGTACCTTTTTATCTACTTTACTCCTCTTCCACAGTGAATGTTCAGGACAACGTACACCTGTCTGGTGGACTTTTGCACATTTCCAGCCAAGTGATACCACAACTCATAGAATGGTAAGGTTGGAAGGGACCTCAAACATCATCTAGTTCCAACCTCCTGCCATAGGCAGGGACACCTCCCACTAGTACAGGTCACTCAAGGCCTCATCCGACCTGGCCTTGAACACCCCCAGGGAGGGAGCAGCCACAACCTCCCTGGGCAACCTGTGCCAGTGTCTCACCACCCTCACTGGAAAGAACTTCCTCCTATCCCGTCTAAATCTCCCCTCTGCCAGTTTAAACCCGTAATAGAGCAGCTTGTCCTGAAATGCTGAACAAACAGGCAGTGTGTGCAGACTGACTTGATGAATCCATAGGTGCAGTGATGTCCAGCATGTCCCAGATGAATCTGGCACTGCTGCCACTACACACACACACCACATCACACTGCATTGGCAGTTGGTGTTATTGCTCAGAGACCTGTGCTCTGAAGCCTCCAGAGGTGCAAAGGAATGAAGGAATGTCCACTGAATGCTCTTAGATGGAAGAAAACATCCTCTGGAGATAAAACTGCATGCCACAAATAACTTTATCCATTCAGACTGCTCAAGGTTCCCTTCCACCAGAGTCTCTGTTGTGTGTCGAATACACAGTTTAAGGTGATCTCATTGCACACTGGGATGTTGGAGAACTCTGACAATGCAGAAGGAATGCTTTAAGCAACATGACACATGCTGAGAGACTCCTAAGTAGCACAGATCTGAAAGATGTTTAATCTGTCCAACTCTGCCTGATTATTCTATTGGGTATCTTTCAGTGAGAAGATATTATTTGAATCTCGCTCCTTTTCTCCTCCTTCTGCACACTGCACTCTGGATCTAGACATGACTTTAAAGGAGCTGGAAACATTTGTTTTCTACATCTGCGTCTCAGAAAAGCACCTATGAAATATAAACAAAGGATTTTTGTACAAAATACAAAGCCCAAGAGCAGTCATGGAGAGGAGTAAAACCCCTCAGGGTGGCTCTGCCCACTGTAACCAGTCATTGCACATTCCTGTGAGCCACTTGCTTGGCCTTCACACCCCAATACTCTGGCTGACAACTGCACTACTTCCCATCACACTTTGGGCTCCCCAATTCAAGAGGCACAGGGATTTAGTGGAGAGAATCCAATGGAGAGCTACAAGGTTGAGGAAGGGACTTGAACATGTCTCCTGTGAAGAAAGACTGAGAGACCTGAGGCTGTTTAGTCTGGAGAAGACTGAGAGGAGATCTTATTCATGCTTATAAATATCTGAGGGGTGGGTGTCAAGAAGGGGACAGTCTCTTTTCAATGATACCCAGGGACAGGACAAGGGGCAATGAGTATAAGCTGGAACACAGGAGGTTCCACCTCAATATGAAGAGAAACTTGTCTATTGTGAGAGGGATGGAGCTCTGGAGCAGGCTGCCCAGAGAGATTGTGGAGTCTCCTTCTCTGGAGACTTTCAAGACCCATCTGGATGCATTCCTGTGTGACCTGCCCTGGGTGATCCTGCTTTTGATTTGGACTCAAAAATCTTCAAAGGTCCCTTCCAATCTATGACTCTATGCATACAAACATTAAAACTTGAATCATACATACTGGAAAAAGCTTGAAAACATAATGCAGAAAATCCAGCGACCTGCAACCAAGAGAAAACACTGTTAAATAAAGCACATCTCAGACAGATCCTCTACACCTCCATGTTGACATCCCCACAGGTGCAAGGAGCATTCATTCACAGCACTCATCACACAGCCCTGCTAGCTCATCATTAATCCACTGCAGGTGTTCCATACTGGACATTGGGTGCTGACTTCTAGTGCTTAAAGCATCACTATTAAAAAGCATAACCCCAATGTCTGAAATTGTATCAAAATATTTGGCTCTTCATTGAAAGGAAAAAACCTCTCAAGTCATTGTCTCAAACTTCAGAAGTCATTCATGTTCTGTCAGAGCAACATTAGGATACAGCAAACATTAACTGAGGTCACCAGCAGTTGTTGCTGTGTCCCACAATATTTTCTTGCACTTCTCTCACTATCCACTTGGTCAATCCAATTGATGTACCTTAGCAGGCTACAGGAACATCAATACCTAGAAATGGGGTTTGAATACTTTGCTTCTTTCCACTTCTCACCTGCTGGTTTAGAGTAATCCTGCTCTCTTTTCCATGGAGACAGTGAAATGTGAGACAGAGCAACCTAACAAATTCTTCCTGTTTCTCCTATGGCTTAGGTATCAGAACTCTAAAACTATCAGAGTTATGCTGAAGCTTTATAAAATATTTCCCACCACACAAAATGTGGCTTTTGAAGAAAGTGGCTATAGATATCTAAAAATATTGCTCAAATCCCTCCTCCCTCCAAAGCTGTAATTAAGTTGCCTTTAATTACTTCACTGGTAATGTTACTGAATGAAAACAGAAATAATTTCTAGTTGGGGCTGTACAGCTTGGAAAAAAGAAGGCTCCAGGGGGACCTTACAGGGACTTTCCAGTACCTAAAAAGGGGCTACAGGAAAGCTGGGGAGGGACTTTTTACAAGGAGTTGTAGTCACACTATGAGGGGTGATGGATTAGAGCTTGAGGAGGGCTGATTCAGACTGGAGGTCAGGAAGAAATTCTGTGCAGTGAAGGTAGTGAGACACTGGCACAGGTTGCCCAGGGAGGTTGTGGATGCCCCCTCCCTGGAGGTGTTCAAGGCCAGGTTGGATGAGGCCTTGAGCAAGCTGGTCTAGTGGAAGGTGACCCTGCCCATAGGAGGGGGTTGGAAGTAGATGATTTTTGAGGTCCCTTCCAACCCAAACCATTTTGTGAATATATGATATGAGGTAGAGGATTCTTCAGGAGGCATCAACACCTGCTGAGAAACCACTAACAGTGCTTTGAGTGAAATGCAAAGAGCTACCAAGCACCACAACAGCTCTGCATTTAAGAGATGGAAGCATTCAGCAGCTTGCCTGGCTAGCACAAATTCCCCAGCTGTAAAGCTACCCTGAGGGCTGCAAGGCAATCATACCTATACTTCAACCAACCATTTCTGGATCCAAGCTGAGCAGGGGCAGCAAAAAACTCCTTCAGGACAAGACTGAGATAGTCAGGATTACCTAATGCCATCCTTTCAACAGCTTTGCTTTTCTAGTGTTTTTCACAAACAGGTGGATCAAGCAAATGCAAGCTAGGGGAGCACACAAGTGAACTATTTGAAAACACCAACATCTACAGATTCCTCAGCTCTGAGAAGAGGATCTTGCATGAGTTAACCTTAGGGAAATTCAGCAGAAAGGAATGCTATCTTCTCCACTGATATCCATCTTGGAGTCCAAACTGCTACAGAGATGTCTCCAGGGATAAATGAATGGGACTGCTGAATGATAAACCTGGTGAAGATAACTGTAACAGACAACAATGGTGCATATGAAGGACAGAATGTCTGAAGGGGGCAAAAAAGTGACAGATCCAAAGCAGAAAAGTCAGCTGCTCTACAGAGAGATTATTTCCTGACACAGGTATTGATCACTACTTTGCTATTTCAGCATGAAGGAGCCATGGCAGAGCAAGTCTCATCTCAGTATTATGTTTAAATGAAGTAATTTTATTTTGGAATAATTACCTGCTTGATTTGTATTTAAAACTAGGCTGTGCATAAGTTAACTACTCTGGAATGGACTCTGCAGTGTGATTGTTCTATTGCTTGTATATCAACCAGTGTTGCTGTGTACACCACAGACATTTCTCTCTTCTCCTGATGGTTTCCAGCCATATTACTTAGTGGATATGCACCAGGAAGGCACTGTGCTTGCTTTACTTTGGTAACTTCAGGTATTTGCACTTGTAGCAGGTTCAGTGTTCAATGCCCCCTCCTCACAACCAAGAATAGTTTTGAAGGACTTCTAATTTTTCTTCAGGAAGTTTATTCCTAAATTTCCTTTAATCCAGACAAATCTATAACCCTGTCAGTAGCCAAAGACTATTATTACAAGTAGAAAGATGTTTTTTTCAGGTAATACAACTGTCAGGCTCTGCTCTACTCTCGTAAGACCCCACCTGGAATACTGCATCCAGTTCTGGTGCCCCCATCATGAGAAGGACATGGAACTGCTACAACAGGTCCAGGGGAGGCTACAAAGATGATCAGAGTGCTGGAGAACCTGTCCTATGAGGACAGGCTGCAGATGTTGGGAGTTGTACAGCCTGAGGAAGAGAAGGCTCCAGGGAAACCTTAAAGCAGCCTGCCAGTAGCTGAAGAAGGGCTACAAAAAAGCCAGGAAGGAACCTTTTACAAGGACTGTAGTGATAGGACAAGAGGGAATGGATTGAAACTTCAGGAGGGAAAATTTAGACTGGAGATTAGGAAGAAATTCTTTACAGTGAAGGTGCTGAGACACTGGAACAGATTGCCATGGGGAACTGTGGATGCCCTTTCCCTGGAGGTGTTCAAGGCCAGGTTGGATGAGGCCTTGAGCAAGCTGGGCTAGTGGAAGGTGTTCCTGCCCATGGCAGGAGGGTTGGAACTGGATGATCTTTAAAAGTCCCTTCCAACCCAAACCACACTATGAATCTATGAACTCCTCATCTCTAAAGTCCTTGCTATGGATAACTTCTGTCTCTAGAAACTACATGTGTTAGAAAATGTGCAAGACCTTGCGTGTGCTCAGCCTCTTTCTGTCTACTTTTTTTCTCAGTATCTACATGTTTTATCTTTCTTTTTAGGGCCTATAAACAAAAGCAGGACTCACTCACATTCAGAAAGGGCCAATGCTCCTGGAGAGACTTTTGCTGATGTGGTTGAATATAGGTTTGTTCTTCAAGGGTGCAGAACATTTGGGGAAAAAAATTGTTTAAACCACATTTATAGAGCCCCACTAGGGTCTAGGAGTCCAAGCTCAGCAGCACCAATCACATTAAAAAAAAAAAAAAAAAAAAAAAAAAAAAAAAAGAAGGCTCTGTCTTCATCCTGCTGTAGTGGATTCTACAAGAGTGAATCAATTCTCTCAGGGATGGGAGATTGAGTGTTTGGAAATGAGCTTATTTAACTGCAGAGTTAAAATCATTCTGTTGCTCCCTGGAATGAGATTGCCAGTACTGTAACACCCAGCTCTTCCTGCAGTTAGGCAGCTTTGTAATTAGCTTTTCTTCAGAGGAAGAAGTGGCCTTCTGCCACAGCTTCAACCAGCATTTTGCCAACAGCAATAAATTCTCAACCTTTCATCCCCACAAGAGATGGAAGTCTGCAGCTGGAGGTTGGAAATTTGAGTAAGTTATTAGTGAAGATTAAAGAAATGGGAAAAAAAAACTCTACCAAAACCAGAAGTCATGAAAAGCCCAACCTAACTGTGGTGGATTTGTCCTGAAAAGCTAACACAGAAAGCTTATTAAGATTGGCAATGCAGGAACTACTCATCTATCCTTACCTAGTTTCATGTTCCTCATCAATGCAAAACACTTGGATGCAAAAGGCATTTGAAGCTCCTCTGTACACTGGACGAAAAGCACCTTGTTCTTGGGGCCCAACAGCTGGACCTGAGGCTTTGAGACCTTTGACATCATCTACTAGCAGTTCAGGAGAGGAAATGGTAATGGCTCCATCCTTCTGCAGTACAAACAGACAGTGGAGCAGCTACAGCATGTCAGAAAATAGTTACAATTTTTAATTACAAGGTCTTGCATCATTCCTATCTTGTGCCATTCCAAGCATACACGAAGGGATCACAGGCTCACAGGATGTTAGAGGTTGGAAGGGACCCAAAGAGATCATCAAGTCCAACCCCCCTGCCAGAGCAGGACCAGACAACCTAGCTCAGATCACAGAGGAACACATCCAGACAGGCCTTGAAAGGCTCCAGAGGAGGAGACTCCACAACCTCTCTGGGCAGCCTGTGCCAGTGCTCTGTGACCCTTACAGTCAAGAAGTTCCCCCTTGTGTTGAGGTGGAACCTCCTGTGCTGCAGCTTCCATACATTGCTCCTTTTCCTATCCCAGGGAGCAAGTGAGCAGAGCCTGTGCCCCAGCCTCTGACCTCCAGCCCTCAAAATTTATAAGAATTTATTAAATCCCCTTTCAGCCTTCTCCAAACTAAAAAGGTCCAGGTCCCTCAGCCTCTCCTCTGCCATGAGCAAAGGCTGAGAGCACTGCTTTTGTTCAGCCTTGAGAAAAGAAGGCTCAAGAGAGACCTTATTACCATGGATCAATACATAAAGGGTGGTTACAGGGACGTTGCAGACTCCCTTTCACAAGGACCCATATGGAAAAGATAAGGGGTGATGGGGACAAGTTACTGCTGGGGAGATTCCCTCTGGAATCCAGAAGACAGCATTTCCCCATGAGAACAGTTAGACATTGGAATCATCTCCCAAGGCAAGCAGTGGATTCCTGCTCTATTGGTCAGTTTTAAGCCTCAGCTTGACAGGATATTGAGCCATGTCATTTCAACTGCACTATCACCTAAAAAGGTGGGAGCAGATGATCCATGGAGTCCCTTCCAACCTGGCATTCTGTAATTCTCACTTGCCACATTTTCACCAACACAGAAGTTCAAGGAGGTATCTGTAATGTGGTAGCTGCTTCTGAAGGAGTAGCTAAAAATAACCTCTAAAAAACATAGGCATTGGTGCTGAAGAGTGATACAGTCACCAACTAGTTAACATCACAGTCACTTTGGGAGGCAATAGAATATTCATCTTTCAGAAATGTTTTAAAGAATTAATAATGTTGTTTCCAGTGAATGGAAAATGTGCAAGCTACAAAGGTTGCTGAATAAAATGGGATGAATGCAGAGACTATTGAGGAAACGGACAGCAATCAGAAGAAAAGCAGAGTAGCTCTGGTACATTGCTGAGACTAAATCATAGAATGGTAAGGTTGGAAGGGACCTCAAGGATCATCTAGTTCCAACCCCCTGCCATAGGCAGGGACACCTCCCACTAGTACAGGTTACTCGANCCTTTCACAAGGACCCATATGGAAAAGATAAGGGGTGATGGGGACAAGTTACTGCTGGGGAGATTCCCTCTGGAATCCAGAAGACAGCATTTCCCCATGAGAACAGTTAGACATTGGAATCATCTCCCAAGGCAAGCAGTGGATTCCTGCTCTATTGGTCAGTTTTAAGCCTCAGCTTGACAGGATATTGAGCCATGTCATTTCAACTGCACTATCACCTAAAAAGGTGGGAGCAGATGATCCATGGAGTCCCTTCCAACCTGGCATTCTGTAATTCTCACTTGCCACATTTTCACCAACACAGAAGTTCAAGGAGGTATCTGTAATGTGGTAGCTGCTTCTGAAGGAGTAGCTAAAAATAACCTCTAAAAAACATAGGCATTGGTGCTGAAGAGTGATACAGTCACCAACTAGTTAACATCACAGTCACTTTGGGAGGCAATAGAATATTCATCTTTCAGAAATGTTTTAAAGAATTAATAATGTTGTTTCCAGTGAATGGAAAATGTGCAAGCTACAAAGGTTGCTGAATAAAATGGGATGAATGCAGAGACTATTGAGGAAACGGACAGCAATCAGAAGAAAAGCAGAGTAGCTCTGGTACATTGCTGAGACTAAATCATAGAATGGTAAGGTTGGAAGGGACCTCAAGGATCATCTAGTTCCAACCCCCTGCCATAGGCAGGGACACCTCCCACTAGTACAGGTTACTCGAAGTACAGATGGAACCACATAAAGTTTCTCAGGATAAAGATCCTGCTGATTTACACTGCACCAGGACATTTCATAGTAATGGTCTTACCAAGCTGAGCTTGGTAACAGAAGAGGCACGGACATAACATGTGCCCTTTCACTTCTGCAAATTACAGGGGGAAATGAAGCTATATTGCTTCTTCTCAGCTTTGGTTGCTTTCTGTCAGCCTCAGATTACTGTGGAACTGAGCTTAAAAATGTGAAAGAACTCAGGACTTGCAGATCTTCAGAGTATGACAATTCTTGCCCTGTGATACAGGAATGCTCTCTCCACATCTGCAGAGAAGCCCACTCAAAAGCTGTGCTGCTGCTGCATGCCTTCACTCAGCAGCAGGCTACCACAAAGAGGTCCCCATCCTTCTCTCAGGGCCACTTCATTCCTACCCTGTGCTGGCTGTTTGGGTGGAACTGGGTGGGAGAACTCATCCATTAATAACTATAACCACCTCCATGAGAATCTAGAGCAGTTTCTGATCCACACACAACAGCAGGTATCAACATGGGCCTGGGCAGAGGACAGTGCAGGAGTGGAAATAACAAGGATTTCTTGTCCTAGCAGCCTTCACCTTTACTTCCTATTATCTTTTAATGGTATCAGCATTGCTGCATACAGTGGTGCTACCTGCACAGCCACATCTTGGTCCTGAATATCTTCAGCATTTCCAGATGAAACAGACTCTGTTTCTTGACTTGTTTGGTTGCTTTTATCTTCATCTGAGCAATAAAAAAAAGAAGAAATGCATCAGGTTTAAAAACCAGAACCCTGAGAATCACAGCAGACTACCTCTTTGAAAGGGTGATTTATTTTTAACAACTACAGTTAAAATGGACCCTCCTAGAGTTATTTGGCTAAGAACTTAATTAGACTACTTCATTGCAAGGCAAAACCAAAACCAAAATCAGATAATTAGTTGTAAAACAAGAACTGAACAAGACACAGTTTGGAAGCAATTCCTAACTTGTGAATTGCATGCAGTAAATTTGTACCTATCCAAAGAGAAAAAGACAAGTCATTAGTGTATTGATTGGTATCTCAGAACACAAATTAGCAAGAGGCACAGGGTTTGATAACCACGAGGATGAGCAAGGCCTCTTAAACCTCAGATTAATTCCCCTAAAAGAACTGAAATTCAAAATAAATCCTAATCAAATCAAGGCCCTTACTTACTGGCACAAGTAGGGACAAGAAACAGGGATTTGAATTCCCTTCCCAGTTCTTAAACCTAACTAGCTCTCTAAACTCCTTTTTCCTTCTTTATCAGTGTCTCTAAAGAAAGAAACATTGAAATACTGATGGGTCCTATATGAGTCTGAATACCACCAAAATCACCAAAGCAAACTGTCAACTGCTGTATTTTTAGCTTCTGAACACGTCCTCCTTAAATTGCCACCTCCATATTTTTACAGATACATTTAAAAATAAAGCCTGAAAAGAAATGTAACTATTAAACTCCTGAGGTGTAGGTATCGTTGCTGTGGAAAACACATCAGGTCAGCCCCCTCCCAAGTAATGCAAGGATGTCAAAGTTTCTGTGCTCCAGAGGGAAGAGAAAAACCTTCAGGAAACCCAGCACAAGAGAATTCTTCACTTCTCTCTGTGAACTTCACCTTGAGAAAGCCAACTAAGCTTCATTCACCAGCACAAGCACTTCTTCTCACAGCAATGAGCTTTTCTAAAAAGAAAAATACCTCAAAAGGTTTAAGATAATTTAGCCAAAACTATTTTAAAACATCTGCTATCTGAAAATCTCTTTTCTCTGTTAGCAGAGAAGAATGCAAAGGCAACATGCAGGGCCAGAAGAAAGAAAGGGGTTAGAAATCATGGTTTCTCCAGGGGTAGCACAGATGTCAGACTTCACAGAAGTGATCAAATGTCGCCTTGATTAACCCAGTCACATTTCTCATTATAAACAGCCTTGCAGGTGTCAGGAGTTAATTAATACAAGTCTCCTGTTGTCATGTAAATATTGATATGTTGTTTCTGACTTTGTACAACAAGGAAATCCTTTAATGGCTCCACCATCACTACTGTCAAACATGGCTGCATCGCTGTTTACTTCCACGCTGTACACAAGTGACTGGGAAGAACATAAATATTGGAGCGCTAAAGGAAGCAGAGAACTTGAACAAAGAGAAAATGGAAATAATTCAGTGATTGCTGGGTTGTTAGCAGAGGTAACAGGCAGCAGGATTAAGAAGGCAGTTCACCATGAAGCCTGATGAAAAGCCCTTGAATCATTCCTGCTGCATCATGTTTTCTTGCTGCTACCTCCTGACACCATATAGAGTAACAACCAAATTACTGTAATTACCCTGCAACATAAGTGGCATATCAATACTGTGCTAAAGACAGAGTTTTGTGCACTCTCTCATTATTATTCAGTATCACATTTTGAAAGGAAAAATATTATCAACCTGTGTTCTCACAACTGAAAGAGCTGAAAAAAAAATATCCTTATGGTTTGAGGTTAGTGTTTGCTTTTGGGTTTTGTTGTTTATTGGTTGTTCTTTTTTTTTTCCCCTCACAGGAACATGAAATTGCTCTACAAAGAAATGCAGTTTGCATTTTAAATTCTCAGCCTTTAAACAAATTAAAAGACAGTCCACTGCTGATATGACATGTATATACTGATAAAGACAGCCTCTACTGATACAAGGTGCCTGGTGACCCTTGCCATTGAGGGACTTAGTACTGGGGTCAGNAGGTTGTGGAGTCTCCTTCTCTGGACACTTTCAAGGCCTGTCTGGATGCATTCCTGTGTGACCTGAGCTAGACTGTCTGGTCCTGCTCTGGCAGGGGGGGTGGACTTGATGATCTCTTTGGGTCGCTTCCAATCCCTAACATCCTGTGATCTTATTCATGTCTACGAATATCTGAGGGGTGGGTGTCAGGATGAAGGTGTCAGGATGAAGGTGCCAGGCTTTTTTTCAGTAGTACCTAGTGGCAGGACAAGGAACAATTGATATAAACTGGAACACAGGAAGTTCCACCTCAACATGAGGAGACTTCTTTACTGTGAGGGTGCTGGGGTCCTGGAGCAGACTGCTCAGAGAAGTTGTGGAGTCTCCTTCTCTGAAGACTTTCAAGACCCATCTGGATGTGTTCCTGGGTGATCCTGCTTTGGCAGGTGAGTTGGACTCAACAATATCTGGAAGTGCCTTCCAGCCCCTACCATTCTATCATGTAAAGCACATTTTCAATGAACAAACTTCTGTAACTTATAAGAAGCTAATGTCTTATCGAGCTGGTATTAGAAATTAGACTGATAGCACATTTAATTTTTTTCCTTTTGAAAGGCTCATTTTTGCTCATTGAAAGGTTCAACATCACAGAATTTGCCACAAAATACAGCTTGCATTCCTTGGACAAGGAAATCACACAAAGGTGCCTATGGGTTTTACCAGAACAAGTAACAGTCACAAGATGTAAAGGCAGGAAGGGACCAAGCAGGTCACCCCGTCCAAGCCCACTGACCCAGCAGGGTCACTGAGAGCACACTGGCCAGACACTGTTCCAACTGATTTTCAGAAGAGACTACCAAGAATGATCTTTCTTCCTCCCTCAGCCCTGTTTGTGTTTCTGCCTACGTCTGTGACCTACTTTGAAACAATACTCCAGAACACACAGGAGACAAGCTGGCTCCCTTCAGCTCTGACTTGCAAGGTGCCTCTTTGTAAGGGAGGGGAAGCCCATAGAAGCAGCTCTGACTTTCCCTTTTCTGCCAGCTGTGAAATACCAGCTGGTGACTGCTCTGCAGCTCCCTAGCTGCCTTTTTGGCGTGCTGCTTTCTGTCCAGACAAGCAGACAGACCACGATCTAATAGCGGTTTGGGTTTTTTCAGCTCTATTAGTGACAATTAGTAGACAGCAAAATGTTGCTCTTCTGCACAAAAAACCCTTTGAAACTGAAAAATATGAAGATGACAACTGTCAGTCATGTACATGAAACTTCTGTTCTACGCAGAGGTGAAGTGTTTATGTTTCTGGGGTTTATAATTTGCAATAAGGTGGCTTGTAGATGCATTGTTTTATCACAGTCAATATGAAAAAAGAATAGAGACAGTGCCTGATCTCCCTAAAGTCTTGTAACCTAGAAGATCACAAACAGTAAGGAAAGAGCAGAAGCTGGGACTACAAAGAAGCAAGATGACACAAGACAGTGAGACAACATAACAGCCACAGTTAACCAATTGCTTAGCTAGTGACAGAAAGGTTCACACAGATTCACAGATTGCATCAGGCTGGAAGGGACCCTGAAAGCTCATCTCGCACCAAGCCCTGTGCAGTCAAGCAGGGACACCTCCAACTACAGCAGGCTGCCCAGGAACATGTCATGGCTGATCTTGAAGGTCTCCAGGGACAGGGCCTCAGCCACATCCCTGGGCAGCCTGTGCCAGTATTTCACCACTCTCATTGTCAAGAGCTTCCTCCTGATGTCCAACCTAAATCTCCCCTACTCCAGTTTCAAACCACTGCCTCTCATCCTATCACTCCAAGTCCTTCTAAACAGTCCTTCCCCAGTCTTCCTGTAGGTCCCCTTCAGATATGCAGATGTAGCTCTAAGGTCTCCCTGGAGCCTTCTTTTCTTAATCTTAATTCTTAATCTTAATCCTTAATCTGAATTCTTTCAGCCTGTCTTCATTGAAGAGGTGTTTCAGCCCTCTGATCATCTTTGCAGCATTAGAAACAGACATGAGAAGCAGATTTCAAATGAAGTCTTCAATTAACATACAACTGTAACTAACTGATAGAAAAACACATCTGATGCGTAGCTTCCCAAAACCTGAAACCTGCCATTATCCCACCCTTGATACAGACCCACTGCCCACAATCAACCATCACCTCTGAGTTGGAGATCAGAGCTATCAAAATTTCCAAAACCCACCAGGCAGCCATCTCCAAAAAGGAGACATTCATTGCTGTTCTCTCACCAGTGAACCTACATCCTCTACCAATCTTTTTCAGAACCTACTCAGAAGCTAGAAATGAATGTCCCTTGAATCTATCATAGAATGGCTTTGGTTGGAAGGGAACTTAGATGTCATCTGCTCCAACCTCCCCTGCCATGAGTAGGGACACCTCTCAACTAGACTCAGCTGCTCAAGGCCTCCCCATCCAACCTGCCCTTGAACACCTCCAGGGAGGAGGCATCCACAATCTCCCTGGGAAACCTATTCCAGAGTCTTACCACACTCATACTGAAGAGTTTCTTCCCAAGATCCAGTCTAAAACTATTCTCCCTCAACTTCAAATCATTCCCTCTTGTCTTATTGCTAGACACCCTTATGAAAAGTTCCTCTCCATCCTTCCTATAGGATCCATTTCAGTACTGGAAGGCAGTTCTAAGCTTTTCTCCTTTTAAGGCTGAACAACCTCAGCTCCCTCAGCCTATCCTCATAGCAGAGATGTTCCAGCCCTTTATCTATCCAGCACTGCAGTGTAGATACCTTCTTGAATTCTGGGCTTCTGTGGCACATTGAGAATATCTTCAGGATGTGGTTTACAGAGTCCATGGAAAGGCCTCAGCTCGAAACACTCTTGAAGCAAGGAAACATTTACTTGAGAACATAAGCTCATGAATCCTACTGCAGTGTCACCATCCTGGAATATAAAAGCAGTGATACACATGTAAAGGCTGAGCATGGAATTTTAGTTCAGGATAGAAAAAAAAAAAAACAACAAAAGAAATCTTTGGAATGTGAATTTAGTTTTTAATCTCTGGCTGTGCATAATGAGAAAGTACAAAGGATCTAGTTCAGCAAAAGCCAAAGATTTATTTTTTTTTCTTCTGGTGTGTCTATTAAAACCTCTATATTAGATAGCATAATTCTTTTGTCAGCTAGGTCTGCAAGAGCATTAGGATTATATATATGGACCAAACAATGCCCTACAGTTTCAATTAAAAAAATCTGTTACAATAAATTAAAAAAAAATCTTTACTTCATACCTCCAAAAAGTGTAATTTTTTCCTCAACTTAAAAGCAGAGCTAAAGCAAAATCTGGTTTTAGATAGCCATAATGGATGACTAATTACTAAGCACTGCTTTGCAAATCAAGTGGTGCTGCAAATGAAAAGTGTATTTTATCTTCTTGTGACAGTGATTCATCCAAGAAAGCAATTATATAAGGATATAAATAGTGTGTAGTACCATAGATAGTGTGTGTGTATTACTTGCAGCAATAGTAAGCACTAAATATTTTCAAGTTCTGAACAAATTTAAGATCTTCAAAAATAAATAAATAAGCACCCTGGCAAGTATGAAACAACCAAGATCTGCTGAACTGTCACCTTACTCTGAGTGTTTGACTCCTGCTGAAAGTTGTCCAGAAAACTACAGTCTTCAGAAAGAAATATGCTCTGAAAAATGAGAACTGGCATGCTGGAGGGTTTTTGGCTTTAAGCTAAGACAAATCCAGAAGAAACTCTTCAATTCTTAATGCTAGATACAACTTTCTGGTCAAACGCACAATCAAAATTATCTGTCGTAACGAAAGCCTCCTTTACAAATGTAATGAAAACGCAGTGGCTGGATGTCTATAGCTGTTTTATCAGGCCAGCAGCACTCCAACAAAAATAAAAATCAAGAAGTTTAATATTTTTCCCCCCCCCTCTGCAACAACAAGTGATTGTTTGTTTGCCTTGTTTGCGTAACCGAACAAAAGCTGGGGCGCTGCAGTTGTCTGGTTGCTCTGTAATTCTAGGCCCAAGGCTCAGCAGAGGCTGATTAACCAATCCATCTACCATATGTGCAAAAAGAGGTTGCCAACTTCATTCTCTGCAGGGAAAATTGGCATCTCTCTGGGTTTGCGTGGAGGTGCCTTTCCAATCGGTTGCGGCGGTGGCAAGCATAAACTACGAGGGGCTGAAACACCTTTTGCTGGTATCACAGTGAGCTCTAAATGTACAACTGAAATGTATTATTTATAAAGATAGCCCTTCTGTAATGTGCTATTACACTAATGGTTTATTGTTTCCCATTTGGCTTCTGATGGCAGTGATTACACGTTAAGGTTTTACAAAATCATTTGCTTTGGAAAGCAGACTTCTGGAATTAAGTAGGCTATGTTGCCTATTAGCTTACAATGCCATGCACAATTACTAACACATGAAAATCTTAACAGGAATTTCCAGCAGGATAACTACTACCACCTCTTTCTTATTTAAATTAATTCCTGGGTTTGTGTCTTTGACTCAACAAAGAAGGAAAAACCCAAAATCTTACTGCCTCAGCTAGGAGATGGAAAAAAAAATCCACATTGTTTTTAGCTGTGAAAGCATTACTGGCTACTGGCTTTCATATGAAATATTTATTTTCACCAGGAATGAAAACTGGGCATCTATAATGCAGATGTGTAAAATGGCAACAGGGTTTCTTCAAGATGGTCTGTTCCAACCAATTGGGAAGAATCTACCCAGTCACTGAGAACTGCTGCTTCATTTGCTTAATAGGTGACCCGCTCCCAGAGAAAGGAAAGACAGAAAATACGTGGTGGAGGGCACTCTGTGTGTCCAGATCCCAAATTCTGCCTTCTAGAAGTGAGCTTAATCACAGCAGTGTGAGCAGTCACTCACACGTGACATCACTGATGTTATGATCAGAAAAACAGCTCATGGCAAACTGACCTCGCAGACAACAGCCTGGTTTTCTTCATCTTGGTGTGCTATGAGATCACCAAGGAAATGCTCATTATAGGTTTCTTTCAGAGCTTCACTCTGACGTGTCCAGATTGGCATGAGATCATCATAATCTTCCAATCTACAAAAAAAAAAAAAAAAAAAGAGATTAGATCCTAAAAATTCTGCCAGTGATACTCAATACATCTGCTCTACTCTTGTGGCATGTGGACAATTCTATAAACCTGATCCAAAGCTGCTGCCCACAGATAATTTCACCTAGGATGTCCCCCGTGCACACCAAGCTGGGAGCCTCAGCACCAGAGCAGATAGAGAACCACTTCCACAGGACAGCACAACCCACTTAAGATCTGGACTGCCCAATGGAGGTGTTTATTTTTCCCTGACAAAATCTGATTGAAATCCAGAAGAAAATAAGAGGACAGCCCAGTTCAAAATTCTCTTGCATCTCAGGGCAGGCAGATCTAAGCTTTAGGCCTTATTTAAAATTATGATTTGGCTTACTGAGTATCTGTTGGTTGGAGCTGCCAGAGATCTCAAAGAGCAACATTGGTGCAACTTAGACAAAAAAAAAAAAACAAACAAAAAAACCCCAAAAAAACAAACCAAGAAAAGAGGAAAAAAGTGCCTTTCTGTAAGAAAGAAACAGTGCTGAGTATTGGCTGGGTGACTGTTGTCACACACAGCACTGTGGGAGTCATCTGGCAGAAAATGAGCCATTATGCCTTTGTAAGGTCAAGTTAATGCTTGAAAAAGATACAAAGGCCAAAGTGTAATTAATCTATTCCTCTGCCTCATGAAGGGCTTTCTGCATAGGTGGGAACCTTCTACAGACAGGCTTTAACTATCTCTACTACTCCACTCTGTGCTGCCAGCACAAAAGCTGCCCAAGCCCATTCCCGGTCAAACTCATGCAGGCCCCATACTAGGTAGGTTTAACTCCTTTTAAAAAGAGTTAATTCTTAGCCAGGATCAGTGCAAGTCTAAAGAATGTCTGGTGTTTTCACCAGTGCAATGAAGGAATTCATTTGCCAAGTGCTGTGATTATGGCATAAAGGCCAATGGCAGCCAGCTCCAACACAGAGCAGTTTTCACACATTCACAGATTGCATCAGCTTGGAAGGGACCCTCAAAGCTCATCTTGTCCAACACCTCTGCAACCAGCAAGGACACCTCCAACTGGAGGCGGTGGAGTCACTGTCCCTGGAGGTGTTCAAGGAGGGTTTGGACATGGCACTTGGTGCCAAGGTCTAGTCTTGAGATCTGTGGTAACGGGTTGGACTTGATGATCTTTGAGGTCTCTTCCAACCTTGGTGACACTGTGAACTAGATCAGGCTGCCCAGGGACACATCAAGACTGATCTAGAAGCTCTTCAGGGACAGGCTCTCAGCCACATCCCTGTTCACTACACAGGGTAACCTGTTCACTATTTCACTAACCTCACTATCAAGAACCGCCCTGACTTACATGCAGGACGTTGCACTTAGACCTACTTGAACATGACGAGTATCTGTCCTCTTTTCTCAGTGGCAGGACCCGGGGGTGCTGCCCGCGGCCGGAGCCCGGGAGTGCTGCGGGATCCGCAGCCTCGGCTCGGCGGCGGCGCTCGTCTGACCTCTAGCGGCCGCGGCTGGGGCAGCCAGCGGAGCGGCTCCCAAACAGCTGTCTTCAAAGTAGCTCTTTGCTTTCAAAGTTACAAGTTACAGAATCATGGAATGGTAAGGTTGGAAGAGACCTCAAGGATCATTTAGTTCTAACCCCCTGCCATAGGCAGGGACACGTCCCACTAGTACAGGTCACTCAAGGCCTCGATGAACACGACCCTCAGTTTTAGGAACATTTGCGTTTTCCTTCCAGCTCCTATCACTTAAGTTTACACGTGCTTGTATCATAGAATCACAGAATCACGAAGTGTCAGGGGTAGGAAGGGACCTCTGACGGCCGAGTCCAACTCCCCTGCAAAACCAGGAATCACCTAGGGTCACACAGGGTCTTGAAATTCTCCAGAGAAGGAGACTCCACAACCTCTCTGGGCAGCCTGCTCCAGAGCTCCTTCACCCTTGCGGTAAAGAAGTTTTCGGTAAAGAAGGTTTTCCTCATACTCAGGTGGAACTCCTGTGTTCCAGTTTGTTTGCACTGCCCCTTGTCCTATCCCAGGACATCACTGAAAAGAGCCTGGAGCTGCCTTCTTGATGCACACCCTTCAGATATTTATAACCAATAAGATGCCCTCTCAGCCTTCTCTTCTCCAGACTAAACAGCTCCAGGTCTTTCAGCCTCTCCCCATCTGAGCTCCAGTCCCTTCACCATCCTCATAGCCTCCACTGGACAGTCTCTAGTAGTTCCCTGTCCCTCTTGAACTGGGGAGCCCAAATCTGGACACAATACTCCAGATGTGGTCTCACCAGAGCAGAGGGGGAGTATCTAAATAACTGTACCTATAATTTGGAGATCTTAGTTTTGCATATGCAGCGATTCAGAAAAAAACTCAAAACCCTCATTTCCACTCTGTACATGTTTCTGGACATGGAAGAAGCCTTAAAGTTGACACACTGGGCCAACCCCCTGTATTTCTAATTGTAGTAAACATGTTTTGAGTTTCTAAGCACTGCCCAACTCCAGCCTAAGCCTGGAGGACAGTCTAGGTGGTGCATAGATGGTTTTTGCTGCTCTTACACACCAGAAAGAAGTCTATCTGAGATTGCCTTTCTGAGAGGGGACAGCGACCCCTTTCATTTTGATGTTGTTTCTGTGTTTTCATTCTTGGGCCATCTGTCTGAAAGCTCTCTCATTGCTCCAGTTGCTCCCATGGTTCAACACAGCCTGGAGATGAGACTCTGGACACCCTGACCCTGCTATGTTGAGGTCAGTCTGTCAGCATGCCAGAGTAGGACAGACAGCAAGGGAGCTGCCAGAGCTCAGGGTGAGGTCTGGCTACACAACCCTTACTAACAGCCTTCTTAGCTGAGAGAATCAATGCTTAACTTTTGACCTTTAGATACTACTCCATCTGCCAGGAGTTTAAAATAATCTAATTATTCTTCTGAAAGGCAGTAACCAGATTCTTCTATACTGCTTGTAAATTAAGAAAGCCAACCTGAGAAACCAGCAAAAATTAGTATCATCACTGCCCACTCAGTTGAAAACACCTGCCGGGGTGATAAATTCCCAAGCCCCAGACTTTTCCCATTCTTTTTCACTGTTTAAGTGAGAATCTTCATTGTAATAGATCTTTTCCAAAAGGAAAAAGTACAGAAAATATAACACACCACCAATCGTAGAATCGATTCAAAGGATGAAACTAAAATGAAATTCAAAGATCAATGAAACCCTGTAAAAATTTATAGCAATTCACACTTTTTCTATCTCAAACAAAAATAGCAGTCTTCCTCTTCTTTGCAGGCAGCACCTCAAGCAAAAAGCTGCAGCAAGATTTTTCCATTTTCAGAACTTGACTACTTCAACACAATTAATTGCATCCGCAAATCTGGTAGTGTTGCAAAAACTCAGACCCACAATTCAGGGGTAAAGGAATGAGACTCCAACTGAAACCTGCTGATTGATGACAGACACATACCACCTCCAAATAGAGTATTTTGCCCTTACAGCACTCTGCTCTACAACACATCACAAGGCCACACATCAAGATGCAGATGACAATTCTGCCAGCTCATGGTACGTGGAGAGACTGACCTAGCAGCGAGGCTCTGCGTAAGCTCATTCATCTTCACACACACAGAGGCAGGGGAAGAACTATTTTAATTTTCTTCTATTTTATTACCTTCCACTAGCACCATAGTCTTTAAAAAAATCCACAACACAAAAAAAATCCTCAAACACCCAACATGTTTTTAATACAAAAACACTACAAAATGCCTATGCTGTGAGAACAAGCACAATAAAGGCATTCCACAGAGCTGCAAATTGGTCAGCTCTTGCACATATGGAACAAACCCCACAATCTAGACAAGGTATCAGCAAGAAATTGAAATACAGAAGCTCACTGGACTGTGTTCTGGCACACAACAGATTTATTTCACATTAAAAGGTCAGACGGAGAATAGCTTCAAAATTAATGGTTAAGCAAAGTATCAGTTTACAGTTCCTTCCCCTGCTCCCTTATAAGCAAGGGAAGAGAGAACAGAGATTACCCTAATCTCCTCACATTGACCCAGAACTTGTTGCTAGGCAGGTGGCTGGGGACAACTTCCAGTGATAAGTCTCTAAAGGGCTCCATGGAACGTTACTATGGATGCCAGTGAAGTACAAAGGTGAACACAGAGAAAAAGGAAAGGCAAAGCGTCAAAGGCAAACAGAATTCAGCTTATGCAGAGCATCTATTGATAGACAACATTCAAGTATAAATTCTGTATCGTCAGACACTGTAATTGAAGAGAAAAAACATGCAGGTTCCAAATTAGTTCCCCAATATAAAAACCCCAAGGGAAATATTTATTATTATTCATAAGAAGCCAAAGCAGTTGCAGGCAAGATGGTATATCATAAATTCATAGGTTCATAGAATGGGTTGGGTTGGAAGGGACCTCAAAGATCATCTAGTTCCAGCCCCCTGCCATGTAAAGGGACATCTTCCACTAGACCAAGTCGCTCAAGGCCTCATCCAACCTGGCCCTGAACAGCTCCAGGGAAAGGGCATCCCATGACCTCCCCAGGCAACCTGTTCCAGTGTCTCACCACCTTCACTGTAAAGAATTTCTTCCTAATCTCCAGTCTAAATCTTCTATCTCATCCTATCACTACAAGCCCCTATAAAAAGTCCTTCCCCACCTTTCTTGAAGGCCCCCTTCAGGTATTGGAAGGCTGCTATAAGGTCTTCCTGGAGCCTTCTCCAGTCTGAAAAGCCCCAACTCTGGTAGGCTGTCACCACAGAGGTGCTCCAGCCATTAACCCAGGGAAATGAGCGCACAGAAATGGAAGGGAGAAACTCCATTACCTTGCTTGGCGAACATGCAGCTGTGGGTGACACCAATGCCTGGGGCACAGCAGCAAGGTAAAGTTTGGATCCACTGCTGAACTTGGAGCAGCCACCATCTTTTCAAAGACATTGCCCATCTCTTGCTCTGTGAATGACAAAAATCTGTGAGGAACTGAGAAACTTCATTGTGTAAGCTTCTAAATTATCACCAAAACCGAGGAAAAGGGAGGTTTGGACTTAAACCACAGATGCCTTAATGCTCTAAAGTCTTCTATGATAAGCAATGAAGCTGAAACGACAGTAGTATAAAAATGTCAAAGAAAGCATCCCAAAGCTGAATAAGCTTCAAATCAAGCAGGAACTGGAAGAATCTACCCCCTACAAAAATGGTAGTCTTATAACTAATGCTATACACCCCTGGAAAATCTCTTTGTCAGCACTTGTTCTGCTGAAGGGAAGTTGGCATCTGCTGCTAGTGTAGGTTTGACAAACACCAATATTCAGACACTGTTTTCTGTAGTTGACACAGCACCATGGAGTGGTTTAGCATGACTTGGGAACTAGGATGTCAGGAAAATGGCACATCAAAAAAGGTTCTAGTTCATGTCAAGGAAAGCTCCAAGCAAAAGATTAACAGAATAAAATTAAATAAAATATATATATATAATCAGACATTTTGTTTAGTGTGAATTCAGCACTGAAATTCCAAGCCAGGTGCTGTTCCCTGATTAAGATATGTGTTCTCCATATTTATGCCTCTGCTCTAAAAGAAATTATCCTGGTTTCCTTCCATGCCTCCTGCATCCCATCTGAGCCTTGCCAAAGTATCCTCTCCCCATCCTGTACTCACTTGGCTAAACAAAGTACTTGATTTCAACCTCTTTACTCTACAGAATAATAGAATTATTTTGGTTAGAAAAGACCTCTAAAGTCATCAAGACCAACCATTGACCTAACACCACCATGGCCATTAAACCAAGTCCCAAAGTGCCATGTGCACAGGTTTCTTGAACACCTCCAGGGATGGTGACTCTGCTACCTCCCTGGGCAGCCTGTGCCAATGCCTGACCACTCTTTACAGTAAGGAAATTTTCTCTAATGTTCGATCTAAATCTCCCCTGGTACAATTTCAAGGCACTTCCTCTCATTCTATCACCTGATGCTAGGGAGAAAAGACCAAGCCCTACCTCCCTCCAAACTCCCCTCAGGGAACTGTACAGAGCAAGGAAGTCTCTCCTCTGCTTCCTCTTCTCAAGGCTAAACAATCCCAGTTCCCTCAGCTGCTCTTCACAGGACTTGTTCTCTAGACATTCACCAGTTTTGTTGCCCTCTTCAGCCAAAAATCTTCACACAACTTGTAGGAATTTATTTCTGAGATCTCTCCCTGTTTGAAGCCCTATTTCTGGCAAATTTAAAATGCAGGAAATAGACTGCTGGAGGAACAGGTAGCCATAACCTCTTTTACAAGATATGGTCATTAAAGGATACTTCAAAACTCTATTTTCCACATTTAGAAAATGATAACTGCCCTCAGTATTTAAAAAGCACAAAGTAGCCACCCTCTCAGTGTATATTAGTGGTCATGAGATTTGAGATTGTTCTCATCACTTTAAGAATAAAATATTATTAATTCTTACCTAAACTCTCATCAGCTGGAATAAAGAGAAGTATAAACTGCAGCTCTGGAATTGTGATAAAAGCTCTCCTGGACAAATAAATAACTGTATTCAGTCTTTCATCATTACACCCAATCAGATACAGCAGCTAGGCTTTTAATATACGAAACTCTTGTCTCTAATCTTCCTTCAGGAGTCCACATGGCTCAAAAATTAAAACGTTTGTGACAAATAAGATCACATGAAATTCATCTGGGCATTTTTTACTACCTTATTTCTCTCCATTTCCTAATTCTTTGATTTCAAACATCCTCCTTTTCATATCCGTTCCCCAGTGGTGAAAAAATTGAAGATGCCAGATCTCTGCTAGCAGATCTCTGACCTGGCATCTGGATAAGCAGGCTTGACATGACAAAGTAACTGTCAATTCAACAGCAACAGCGCCGAGGGCAAGTCACTGTTTATGTTACTATATTCTGAGCTACACCAAATAACCTGAGCTGTGTTATACTGAAATACTGAGCTAACACAGTAATATACTCTGCTGTCTGTACCACAGAGTTCACAGCATTACCATATAAGCTGTAGCTGACAAAGTATGAATGGGAAAAAAAAGTGTTTTCTAGCAACTGCAGAGCTATTTCTGTAGAATACTGAAGCAAAGACACAGCTGAGCCTTAACAGTGTTTGGGAGGAATACCTGGGACTCTCACAGCTTCTTTTCAAAGCCAACAGGGTACATTTGATTAACACAAGGTTATGTTTTTATTACCTTCCCCAAGATAAAAATTTCAATCCAGTGATCACCTTCAGGCAATCTGAAAATCTGTAGCCTCTCCAAATGATGTAGGGGGAAAATGCACATCCTTCACCATGAAAAAGTGATTTATGAACTCACCTAACAACTTCTTGGGAACAGGCAGCTCTATACTCTTCTTTTGCCACAAAAAGATGCATGAACAATGTGTTCAAAGGCTACAAATGAAGAATGAAAATCTAAATATCATGAAGCTAGCAGTAAGTCAGCCCAAGCATTAATATGCACATTTATTTCCAATCTATATGATCTGCACTCAAAATGAGTAGTTTCACACATATAAGTAAATGCAAAGCATGTGTGGATATGTGATGAGAAGACTTTTTTATATCATGATTTGTGCCTCTGTAACACTCAAGTAGACTGCTGTTTGACTGCAGCATACACACATCATTTCATATTGAACAGGATTCATTGCAAACTAGTAACATTTCCATTTAACCACAACAGTTAACAACTAAATCCTAACAATATTTAATTCAACATTCAGCTGATAAAGACATTCTTTCTAGGCTTCAATAAAAAAACTTAAAACTCTAAAGTTCACATATTTCCATGCTCCTAAAATTGTTTTTTGGTTTGTTTTTTTTTCATTAAAAGAAGAAAAAAATTACAAAGTCTTAAGACCTCTAGACACATTTTACATCCAAGCAAAACCAGGGACGACTAAAAGACATCTTGATCTTACATGCTTCCACTTAATCAGAGAGACAAGGACCTGCTGAACTGGGTCCAGA
>WBNM01022517.1:20792-37162 GCA_013399055.1 Ramphastos sulfuratus | reverse complement strand
TAACTGCAAGCAGTGTATTGACCTANATAGTTAACTGCAAGCAGTGTATTGACCTAAAAAACCTTCTCTTCCAGTAAAATGTTTGCATTTGCTGGTCACCTCTTACAGTGTTACAGTTTTGCCAGTTCTCTGTGTGTATAAATTTCCAAACTGTGCATTTTGAATCTTGTAAATAAGTTTTCTGGCAAGATTTAATTTTAATAACAACTTTCATAGTTATTAACAATCTTCACCTGGATATAAAAAATATTCTCAATTATTAATTTTGCATCATTTGTAACAGGTGATAGGTTGGACTGGATGATCTTGGAGGTCTCTTCCAACCTCTGATTCTATGATTCTATGATTGTTATATATTGAAATTATTGGTATAAATGTTGCTATACAACACTCAAAACTAACTCTCACTAGTCACAGAAATTAGTGGCTTAATTACCTTTAATACACTTAGAGCTGGGATTTCAGTTTTTGTAACATATTCAGTTGCATGTTGCCCAAAATTTCCTTTTGGGAGCACTTAAATAAAGGGTATATAGGACTATAATTTCAATTATAGTCATAAAATGCTGAGATGAGAAAATACCTAATGCCAAAATCTGTTCTGAATCTATTCAGAAGAACACATTAATAGGAATTATTATTTTCTTTGCATCACCTCTCATCATATATTTCAAAAAGACAGAAACAAGCTATTCTATCTAGAGGTCCTCAAATGCCTTCAGGTAATTCTGAAAGTGATAAAATATGACATTAATGTGATTAATGCATGCATTTTATAAACAAAACAATTAAAAATAAAGCTGAGTATTAGTTAAAATTCATGGCAATTGCAAACCTTCATTAACACTGCACAGCTGAGGACATTAGATAAAAGTCTTAAGAACTACTTGGTTTTCAATCAAGCCCCTGCTATTGAATGTTTTGTAAATAGTAATTTATAATCAACTCACAGGATAGTTTCTAATGTCTTCAATTCACTTGAAATTTTAATCTAGGCTGTTTTCCTTAGTCAGTTTTCTGTTAAAAGCAAGAACAGCAGCGGGGCTGGCTGTTGATAATTCATTATATTTCAACAGTGAAAGAGAAATCTGAAATGGTTATCATGCCTAAGAAAACTTAGCATCCAAAACAGAAGCAATCTTGTTGCCACACTGTTTTAGCATAATGAAAACTGGCAGAGTGGCATCTGTTGTGCTTTAGAGACGGAGTAGAGAGATATTCCTGCTACTTCTGATTGATGCTGGGGATCCATCACTCAGTACAGAGGCTGAGCATGGCTAATGGTATCTTGTTCCATCACATCTGACAAGGGGTGAGACAAACACAGTGACATATGAAGACAGTAAAAATCTTGAAAGTATACTTTGCAGTTTTCATTTGTCTGCCTGGGTTTTGTTTTTTGTTTGTTTGATTTTTTTTTGTTTGCTTGCTTGCTTGTTTGTTGTGGTTTTTTCCTGTTTTGTTTTATTGTTGTTTTTTTTTCTTATGATTGTTAATGGAAAATAAAAGAAGACAATTAAATTATTCTGAATGATCAGTTTAGCTCTACTCTCTTAATATCGCTCAACATATTTTGTACTTCCTGCATCATATGACAAGGTACTGTTTCACATGTCTCTCCATTCTCATTTGAACATGCAAAAAAATATGTGGACATGCTGGATAAAGTCCATAGAAGGGTCCTAAAGGTGATGCAAGGACAAAGCCTGCCTCAGAGGAAAGTCTGAAAGAGCTGGATTTGTTTGGTATAGAGAAAAGAAGGCTTAGTGGACACCTTATCACCATGTTACAGTATTTAATAGGTGGCTACAGAGAAAATGGAGACTACTTTTTTATAGGAAGTAGCATGGATATGTCACATGGAAAAGTGCTAAGTTACTCCTAGGAAGATTCCAACTGGAACCTGAAAAGCAAAATTTCCTGTAAAGAAAGTGCTCAGCCATTTTAATAACCTCCCCAGGTAGGTGGTAGATTCCCCAACACTGGACATGTCTAAGATTCAGCTGCACAGGATGTTGGAGCATCTTGTCTAGGCTGGTTTTCTCAGGAAAGATTGGATACTGCAGTCTCTTCCAACCGGGTATTCTATGATTCTGTGATATATGCTATTTCAAAGTTAATTTGGATCAGTGTTCCTTTAAAGCAGTCAGTGCATACTGTCAATTCTTTGGAAGCACCAAGAATTATTGAAATGTTGTGGGGTTTTTTTGTTGTTGTTGTTGTTGTTGTTTGGTTGGTTGTTTTTTTGCCTTTATCCATATTTGCATCCATGCAATTCGTGACAATTTAAGTATGTAAAATGTAAAATTTTCTCTTAATCATACATGACAGGTCATGATGGGTTCAGGTGACCCTGGACATTTTACGTCCTCTGTCACAGAATTGCGCCATTCAGAAACAAAAAAAAAATTCCTCATGTTTGAAAGCATTTTTTTTTGCAGAGATATGTACACTGTAAGAGATGAGATCCACAGATGTATTGGCTTCTCACAGTATAAGCTGAAGTAAACCATCAAATGCATGAACATCAGTGCAGTTTTCCATGTTTGTAGGAGTAAGAACTTCCTACAGGCTTGCCATATGTAGGCAATCTCCCCATCAGTCAAAGACACCAGGGGAGAAAATGAATCAGGAGAAAAATGTTCAGGCAAAGCTTAAGACTTGCTCACTTGCCCAGATGGGCACAAGTACGTCGCTCTGGAACGTGGTGTTATGGTGGTTTGAGAGTTCCACCAGACTGACTCAGCAGACTGGGAGTTAAGGATGAATCTGTATTTTACAGCATAGCACAAATTTACAAGCATATATACACAAATATATACAGATATTTATAACTATATACAATTATATGTAAGTTAAAAGTAATACAGAAATTCAAACTCCCTCCTGAACAGAGAACCACTCCCAGGGAACTAACTTCCCTCCTTCCTCCCACCCCTTCCCTTATCTCAGAAGGCTTATGTGCAGGGGTGAGAAGCAGAAAAAGTCAACAAGACATTAGGAGAATGATTAGATTGGGTTACTCAGATTCAAGCAGAGACAGTTAATATAGCAAAGAGCAGCCAGAGACTGACTTTGTTATTGTTTCTTGGTTTTTCTATCTCCAAGCAAAACCAGTGGGTGATATAAACATCACCATTATTTTCTTTTCATAGCCAATGGTCTAATTTCTCCCATTAAAATATTTTGATTAGTCTCAAACTAGCACATATGTGCAGTGGTCTTCTACAAATGGGTCAGAGGAGAGAAAAGAAAGTTTGATCATGTTATTTCCAGGATAGGAAATACAGGAAAAGATAATCAGGGAGAAAAAGCAGCAACTCGTAACCATTAAAAAAAAAAAAAAAAAAAAAATTGGACTTGGAAGGCAATGCCAGCCAAGGATGTAAGAAACAGAAAATGTAAGGATTATTGCCTCGAGAATGCTACTATTTAAAATGCCATATTTTGTTATCTAATAAGCTCTCTGTAATAATTCATAACAGTTCAGAGTACACAAACTACAGAAGCAGATTTTAACCTTTTAAAAAACATAAATGAGTAGACAGATTTGGGGCTAATATGGTACCAAATTGTAAGTTTATTTACTGCATTTACAGTTCCTATTATAACTTTGAATTTAGACAATATCAGGCAAAAATAATCCTAGCGTATTAACTCACAAATTAAGGTCACTGATGCAAACAGTGAGCTATCAGAACAAAACTCTCAATTTCTTTAGAAGCTCACATGATTTCAAGATGAATAATTTAAAACTATCCTCAGATATATATATTTTTAGCAGTATAAAAAAATAGTTAGAAAACAAACTTGTTCAAGAAAGCAAGAATTTTCTGACACATCCTGGTATAAAGTTGCATCAAAGAAACACTGAATCACTTCTTGAAAATAAACACCTTTAAGTTGAAAATAAATGCTTTTAATGTTTTGGTTTTTCTTAAAATGAATGTCATGATAGATATATTATTTCAATAGCTCTTAGTTGGCTCAGAATACCACGATGTCATGGTTTTTTTTCACAATATTTTGTCCAGTACAGAATAAAACTAACCTGTCCTGTACTAGGTAGCTGTAACTTCTTGTTTACACTACATATAGGGACATTGGTCAAATCCCAAAAATATAACCTCAAGACAAATTTTGATTAGTCTCTCCAAAGCCTATTTACTGCATTGTGACAATAGGAAGCTGTTCTCTATGATCAGTGTAAAATAAACTATGCATACAATGACTTAGTTGGGACAGTTAACAAGGTAGGAATTACAAAAAATACAGTTATTTTTATTTCCTGAAAAGCTGAGCCCCCAAATGATATACAAAACTAGTTATATTTTATTGACGGGTTCTAATTTGGTTGAGAAATCTTCACAAGGATGCTTATGGGCAATTTTAGTAATTTAGGGAAATCAGAAAATTGGAAAAGGCTAAGACACAAAATAGGTTTATCCCACTTATAAATAAGAGGCAGCCCAGAGCCCTAGGGAAAGTCTGATTTACTCACATTGGTGAAGTAGGAATTTAGAAATAGTCTCTGGCTCCTTTGTGGCAGTGTCTGGAACTGCAAAGTATAATCCAGTCGTGGATCCATGTGGCGTTGAGTGCAATGCAAATAAACTTGCCAAAGTTCAAAGTGTTTGTAGACACAGCTGCCATGAGGCAAAGATCATGGAGAAGCAGTGAGTTAGCAGCACAGAGAAAAGGCAAACTGTTTGGCATGTTCCTACAAACAGTGGCAGTTGACAGCAGAGGCAGGTCCTTCCAGCGGGAAGCCAGGATGCAGTGGTCTGAAAGCGGGAACTATGCACTTTCTCATCAGCCTTCTTATATATATGTGTGTGTGTGTATGTATGTATTTTTATATATATATATATATATGTATGTATGTATTAATTATATATATATGTATGTATTGATTTTTTTTATATATATATATATATACTGGGCGTGATTTGATGTTTCCCATTCAAGCCTGAAAGGGTGGGAGAAACAGTTTTGTGCCTTCCTCTTTCGCCATTCAAACCTCTGGATACGAAGTGTAGAGAAGGGAGTTTGGAGTGCCCTACCACAGACAAGTCAAGGGGAATAAGGTTGCCCCAAATAGTTAAGTAGTTATTCTATATCTGCTGTGTATTGCTTTTTCAGCTACATAGAAAATAATAAATCTCGTTGAAACAAAATCTCATGATTAAGTGCACATAATAACTGCATTTAAAAATTAAAATGTCTAAATTGTTACATGTATTTGTGTTACAGTTATTAATGGTAATATGTTTTAGTTTACACACATATATAGTGCATATGTAAATAATATGTACTTCATAGTAAATACCCCAATATTTATTCAAAGACATACAGAAAAAATTCTTTGTGATTAACATATGTCTAGGGCAGGTATTTAGTCTTTCTATACATGTCTATAATTTTTGGGGTGCAAATTATGGTTTTGCTTCCTGTATTCTTGTATATATCATGTAAGAGGACATTCTCTGTAGTTTAAAGGTTAAGCTCCTCAGAAGACAGTTTTGTTGCACTTCTAATCAGTTCCATATTTTTTTTTGTTGTTGTCCTCAATGTGATTGACAGAGGTACCAGATATTTTCTTCTATGTGCTCCTTCGGTAATTACTGAAGTTGTTTGAAGTTGTTGAAGGTCTCTTACAGAGACCTTACCCTCATTACTCCAAATGGAGGTCACTTTACAGTCTTTCTGCACTAAAAATTAGTCCTGTTAAAGTTCAACGTCCTAGAAATACTTCTATCCTAATTAGAAAATTGAGGAAATTAAACATACTGCACCTGAATCTGTTAACATAGGAGGGAACTTGAAGATAATTAGAAGGAGGTAGCAGTGTCACCAAAATATTCTCATTTTAACAAATGCTAATTAAAATAAAAGATATTATAAGCTGAAAAATATTTTTTCTTCAAAGTCCATCAGTTTATCATTCTTTGTTGATGAGATTGACTCAATACCTAAAAGAAGCACAATCTCCAAGTTGGAATAAAGATATCCTAAGCCACTAAATAAATCTACTTATAGCCAAGATAGATATTTGATCTCCATTTAACTAGAGTAATTGCTGTGCACAATTTTAGCAGTTTTATCTTGTGGGTTATATACAGTTCTTAGCAAGACAGAAGAAAAGGAATATAAACCAGAAATCCCTAAACCAACAACAGCAGCAGCAGCAACAAATTAATCCTATAATAAGGCATGTCTCCACATCCAAAGCAAAAGGTAAACATGATTGAGAACAGTGCAGTAGCTGCATTGGTGTCAGGAAATTTATATATGAGTGCCAAATCAATTACAAGTTGCAGGTGTCCAGAATTAATTAAAATAAATTGCTATAAATCAAGAATTGTCTGTCTGTCATGAGTGAAGAAGAACAGAAAAGGAAGTAAAAATATAAACATATTTTTTCATAATAAAAAGCTGAAAAATGTCAGCAAATAAGTATCAGAAAGAAATTTGTATATTGTTAAGAGTTTTCATTTTAAAATCTAAAATTTGTTTGAAGGTCTATTCTCCAACTACATGAAAATGTGCTTCATTATATATATTTATACCTCATAACTTTATTGTATCTGATGTTTATACTTTCTGTGTTTAATATCAGAGGGAATGCATTGAACAGACAGGAAAAGACCCCAAATTCTGTATTGCAGACAGAATCTTTAGTGCAGGTAACTAAATATTGATTTATACTTGCAAGGTGTCGTGGTAGGCCTAATCAGGCCAAAATAGGCTTATACATGTCCTGGCTTGCCCAGACATCTTTTTCTGCTTCCCCTCCTTCTGTTTTGGGGAGAAGCAACTGCAGGAAAGAGGACAAAGAACCTGGAACCACTGAGTCTAAGGACTGTGGTTTGCCCAGGCTTGTTTGCATCCTGTGGTATACAAGGTACACAGGCTCAGCTTGTGCCTGTCTTGTACAAGGCCTGTGTTCTGCCCTAAAAAAGGTAAAGCAAGCCTATGGCTTCACCTAATATGGTCAAACTTGGCTAACTGCCATTCTGATTGGTAATCTATGTCCAAAGGCTCATTAGTCTCTGGCTGTATTGATAAAAAGGGATGAGCAGGTAGCACAACGTGTGCCTTGCTGTTGCATCCATGTTTGGCCATTGTATCCATGCTTGCTTACTGNGAGGCCTTGAGTAACCTGTACTAGTGGGAGGTATCCCTGCCTATGGCAGGGGGTTGGAACTAGATGATCCTTGAAGTCTCCTTCCAACCCTACCATTCTATGATTCTATGATTCTAAGAATCAGAAGTCTCAGTGGCTGACAAGACAGTAACAGAATTCCCTGAAAGTGTTTGGGTACAGTCTGAAGCTGTAGCCAGCCCTGCCAGTCAGGAGATTATTTTGTGAGTAAATACTTAAAGCCTCTTGTAATTCACCTTTGCCTTCTGCCATAAACAGAAAGGAGCTCCTTGAGTCCATCTAGTGGGCAAGCGGAGTATTGACCACAAGCAGTACACTAACCACAGCAACTTTCTCTTCCAGTTCCACTGAGTTCAATTAATGTCATATATTATTACTAGCTATTTCTAGATCCTGTTATTATCTCTATAAAGTTTCCATGACCGATGTAAAGAACTGATTAGTATTAAAATTAGTGGTTGGGGTGGCGAGAGTTCTGAATATTGAATATTAATGAACAATATTAATCTTTGAAAATCATAACTTGGATTAATTAATTACCCCTTCCACTACACAAGGATGTAAGAAAAAAGATTTCTATGAACAAATATTTAAGGATCCTAAATGTTAGAAACAATACATTTAAGAGCGATACTATATAAATAAGTTTGAAATTGTTTTTCAATGTTCCTCTTCTTTGTCAGGAAAAATTGTTAATTTGTGAAATCATATAAACAGCTCAAAAGTCAGAAAAAATGCTGTCCTATAAAATCCTTACAAAATCACAGATCTCCTGTAACAAAAGTCATGCAGTGTGTTTTCCCAAATCTTAGAAAAAACAGTGGACAAAGTCAACTTCTACATCCACAAAGTTCCAAGAACAATGATGCTGCAATGCATGTGGTACAAGTCACAGCAATGTTGTTTTCATTGTACTGGGAGACTTCTCAAACAAAAAATGTTAGGAAATACATCATTTTCTGGTGGCTCAAACATCTGTCTGGATATCCATGCATCAGAGCCTTGCTTTCTACTTTCTCTGAAGTTAAATTAAACTTTAAACTGTAAGTAAAGAAAGATAAAAGAAGAGATAAAATTCCAGGAAGACAGAAGAAAGAAAAAGGGGAAAAGAACTTCAGACAAGTATACACTGATATAAATACAGCAGGATGAAGAACATAGTCTTTGGGAGTGTGTACAAACCTCATTCTATAAGCCTGTAGCCATGAAAGTGAAGGNTATATATATATATGCATATAATATGTTTAAGTACATATATATAATATACCTAGCACTTTTAATTAAAGCAGTTGTGCTGTATCATAATCTTGATCGTACATTACTCAGATGGGCATTCTATCACTAAAAACTGTCAAGCTTTATTATGTCCTGTGGTATTCGGTGAAGTGCAATTTTAATCAATAGTGTTTATGAATGCAAAAAGGCACACCTACTAGACTACAAGATAACTGAAATGGAGAAAAATAACAAGATAATTTAGTGGAGAGGAGAGGTGAGGAGAGGTTCAAAGAAGTTTGGAGAGAGGAGGTTCAGAGGAGAAGAGAGGATAGGGAAGGGGGGGGGGGGGGAGGGGAGAGAAGGGAAGGACATTTGTTTTGTATGGAGGAACACAGGCTGAGAGAAATGGATACTGGAGTCAAAGAAAATAAGGTGACACCAACTATAACAACTCTGACACTCATGAAAGCATCTCAAAACACAGTGCAGAAACTTGGTGTGTTTCTGAATTGCATACAGGTGTGGTATAGGTCTGTAAATGCCCTCCGCCTTTTCCTGTGTGATACATTACACATTCAGTCTCTTCTGCCCGACAGAAGTGTCAATAAATTTAGTTACTTATGTTAACTTGAAAAGGAGAATGAGAGAGATGAAAGCTTTGTAAAAAGAGAGTTTGACTATCAAGAAGGTATTAATAATTAAATTCTTTAGTTACCTGTGCTACAAATCAAGAGTCCAGGTTTTCAGCTTGCTTTTCAAGTAACAGCTGAAAACACAGTCATTTGTAAAACAAGAGGATGGCAGCCGAGAATGTGAAAATTCTGTAACAGAGATGAGGAAGGGAATACTAACAACTCAACATTATAAAATGCCTGCTAGTGAACAATGTCACCAAATCACTTTATTCGAGATACAAAATGCTAGAAACTTCATGACCAGGGACATGATTCTGGCTATTTTGGTGTTTTGTGTACCGTAAGACATCTGTGAAATTCATTTCCTTCTAGATTTCTGGTTTGAGAGAGGAAGCATTATATGACTCAGTCCTGGGTACCACACAGTCTGAGTTACAGCCTCATTTTTCTGCTAGCTTGTTTCACACAGCTCCCATTCATACACTGTCTGTTTCTCAGGGCATAATTTGGCCACCGAATCAAAGCTTCTTATTGTTTTTTAGAGGCAGTGCACACAGAGGCAGGTAGATAATAAACCTGCATCATAGTTACAACTTGGGCCTGAACATTTTTAATAAAATGTTGCAGTCTAAAACGACTGTTCTCATATATCACCATTAATGTGGTAAATGACTCCCACGACCCTTTGCCTGTCCATAAATCACAAACTATGAAGATATACCAGGGTGACCAGATCAGTCCATGGATGTTTAATTAAGTACAGAGTGTTTGAAGCTGCTAGCTATAAACAAGCAGAAGTATTTTTTTTTCTCCTGCAGTAGAAAATTAGACTCTAGACAATGGTTTATAAATTAGATTAAGATGTACTTTTTCTGGGTTATATGGTTAAGCAAGAAATGCATTTACATTATCTCACTGAAAAAATGCATATCAAATCTTGCACTATTTTATGGACAGTGTTTAGCATTTAAAGAGGATCAGATCAGAGCTTCAGTTTGTGTCACAAAAAACATTTTTATTCTTTTCATGTGTCACATTAAATATCAGTCTCACTACTACCACTAATTATACTTCAAAGTCTTTTATTACATTGTATTTGTGTCTCATGACAAGCAACGTGTCCTGCGACAAACAGCTGGTGCCAACTCTTCTACATGGAAAACATCTTGGTTTCTACATGGAAAACATCTTGACTTCTGGAATTTAAATAGTGAATTGCATTTCTTCCTCAAAGAACAAAGCCTGCTTAACATAAGTATCATTCGTTCTACTAACTTGCAGACTCACCTGGGAACTGCATGTGCTGGAGTAGTGCCTAGCAAAATGGACACTGAAGCATCATTCATATCAACTGTGGTTTTTCCACATATTTTGGTAGCTGAATTGTTGTAACAACAAAAAAAAAAATAATTGAGAAAGAACATTTTTGTTTGTTCCTTTCTGTTCAATTTGCTGCCTTTGTTTGATTATGAAATAGCCTTTTATGAAACTGTTGATCACAATTTAGATGCTGGTAGACAAAGTTAAGGAACTATGTATAGATCAGTAAGGTTACATTCTGATAACTTTTGCCTAAAAATTAATGAACCACTGAATTGTCAGTGAATCCAGGTGTTTGTTCAATATTTGTGATGCTCTGATTTTACCTGAACTCAAATTTTCATCTTATTTCTCCCATGACTTTGAATAATTTTCATAAATTGAAATACAACTTCTTTTTTCTTTTTTTTTTTTCTTTTCTTTTTTTGTTTATATAGGCCTAGGATAGAAATCATAGAACCATAGAATCAGTCAGGATTGGAAGGGACCACAAGGATCATCTAGTTCCAACACCCCTGCCGTGGGCAGGGACACCCTACCCTAGATCAGGCTGCCCAGAGCCTCATCCAACCTGTCCTTAAACACCTTCAGAGATGGGGCCTCAACCACCTCCCTGGGCAACCCATGCCAGGCTCTCACCACTCTCATGCTGAACAACCTCCTTCTCATGGCCAGTCTGAATCTCCCCACCTCCAGCTTTGCTCCATTCCCCCTAGTCAAGGCACTACCTGAAAGCCTAAAAAGTCCCTCCCCAGCTTCTTTTTAGGCCTCGTTCATCATATGGGGTTGTTAAAAAAAATGCTAAAAAATGCTAAGAAATGTTAAAAAAAAATTATCTTGGATAATATTCCGTCAGGCTTTTCAGTTTCTTCATCATGTTTTGGGCTCAGCCTATGAATCTTTTAGTGGTAAACTGACATTTCCTACAAAATGAAAAAGGTAACATTTTGCAGTGTTTTAACTTTCTCATTTTAGCCTTCTGTGATGCCAGTTCTTTGCTTATGGTCAGTTTACTGCTAAGAATGTGACAAAAGCAGCAGCTTGTAATTTGTCAAGATTCCTTGAGACTTCTTTTAGTTGCTTCAGTAAGTTTAATGCCTATCCACAGAGTCCCTTGTGTAGAATCCTTCCTATTGATCAAATCCTCCACTTATTAAGTGCAAAATCCAGCTTACCAGTACATGGATAATAATACCACAGAGCAATCTACCACAGAGCTCCATGGAGTGCTGTTAAGAACATGGGGCACTGATACTCTTTTTTTTCAGGCATCCTACTATGACAATGTTAGCAGCTGCAGGAAAATTTCTAAGCTTCCAAAATGTGCACTGAAAGCATAGTAGGTCTTTTTTTTTTTTTTTTCCCCCCTAGGAAGGTTTCAGCATTGTTCTAGGGAATATTAAGCTGAAATCTAGAATAAAAAGTTCCTGTCCTCAACATTTCAGGGGAAAGAAAACTCTTTCTGAAGCCCAGGATCAGGAGCTTTAAAACAAAGTGTATTTTCCTGTATTTTGTGTTCATTGAACAACTGCTTCTTCTGTTGGATGAGTTATTCTTGATCAATCTCAGAATAATTTTACCTTTTCCTCCATTGTTTTACTTGAAATGTATATTGTGGAAATTGCTTCATTTGCTTCACTAATTTGAGTGTTAATTTTGTGCTATACTGAAGTCTCAGATAGTTCAATAAGATTATAACAATTTTGTCACCGAATATTTCTTTTTACAGACACTTCAAGGAGCAGGAAATGATCTACTTAATTTTCTTTTGGCTTTGTGGTAGGGTTAAAATCATCCCCCAAAATAAAACCACCAGACTAGCTCAGGAGGTTTGCAAATAAGATAAAGCTATATGTTTACAGCAAGTTAAAATCTAAAAGCATATTATACAATGCACATGTACAAAATATATTTACATATATTTACAATTATTTGCAATTGAGAAATAACAGAGAGATCCTCCCATAGACAAACCCAGAAGAGGCTAACAGCCACCTTATTTTGCCCCCCCCCCAAGAGAGAAAACTAAGCCCCCACTGTTATCTACTCAGTCAAGGTTAGTGTAGCCATGCAAGATCAGTCAATGCAGGGACAAGAAGAGGAGGAGGAGGCAAGAAGTGGCAGACAGATTTGTACAACAGATTATATACTAGCCCAGCAAACAAATTGAATGATATAGACTTATCTATTATTTTTCTTCTATAACCAATCCTCTGTTTATCTACTTTCTACTAAAAAATCTCCAGAAAGTTCCTATTTCTTGTTTATAATTTAAGATTCAGGTACTGACAGAATTCCCTGCAAGTGCTGATAAGGAATAAATTAATTTTAATAAATAAGAATTCATTTACTGATGTAGTTGTAAGTATATAGCTTTATAGAAGTTGTATTAGATGCAAGGGATTCTCCTTGCATAATCTGTGTTATACTCACTGGTATATGCTTCCATCTGAATGACACATGAAAGTGCTGTTGAGCTACAGTGCAGAAGTCAAGCATCAAGCAGGAATCATGTCTTGAAGGAAAAACCACATGTGCTTAAATTCAACAGTCTGAATCACATGGGTCTTTCAAGATGACAGAGTTTAGAAAGCATTGTGTATTAATGGAATATCAAAGAGGATGTACAATATCCCTGAGCGGGTATTCAATGGACTGTATTAGCCTTGATCCTGAAAACGGGCACAGAATTAAAACCCCAAAAAAACCCAACACAACTACAGTAATATTCTCTGACTCACATGTGAAAGTGAGGAAGTACTGAAAAACTGATTCAAAACAAATTCAGCAGTAGGGGAAATATAGTGACAAAAACTTCAACTGATATGCCTTTGCGAATGCTGCACTTAGCTCTGAAAGTACTGTGCATTTTAAGTCCCCACAGACAGTACTTTTCATTTGAAGAATATTTAGTACAGAGATAAGGTGTATGGTGCTTTTTATGGCTAATTGCCGTTAAAAGCAAGAAGTCACAGTGAAAAATACCATCTCCAGGCAATGTAAACACAGAGAGTCTTTTAATTACCTTGTTTTTACCCAGAAAAAAAAGATAATAAGTATTAGAATTCCCATTACAAGGTTCTCAGATCAAAATTAGTGCATGATGCACTCTGAGACATGGATTGTTCAGAACTTACTGATACATGAAATCAGAATGTGGAGAAATGCTAGAATGAGAAAGATTCATCTGCAGCTACAGAGGTCTCTGTCATGGAATCATAAAATGATAGAATGGTCTGGGCCAGAAGGGACCTCTAGAGGACATCTAGTCTGGCCCCCCTGCAGTCAGCAGGGACATCCCCACCAGACCAGGATACCCAAGGCTCTGTCAAGCCTCACCTTGAATGTCTCTAGGGAAGGGGCCTCAACCACTTCCCTGGGCAACCTGTTCCAGTGCTCCACCACCCTCATAGTAAAGAACTTGCTCCCAATCACCAATCTAAATCTGCTCTTCTCAAGCTTGAGCCCATTGCCCCTCGTCCTGTCTCTGCAGGTCTTTGTAA
Organism: Ramphastos sulfuratus; assembly: GCA_013399055.1. Taxonomy (NCBI): domain Eukaryota; kingdom Metazoa; phylum Chordata; class Aves; order Piciformes; family Ramphastidae; genus Ramphastos; species Ramphastos sulfuratus. The sequence goes on along the minus strand of WBNM01022517.1, from coordinate 23,321 downwards.
ACAGCTTCTCTCCATCCTTCCTGTAGGCTCCCTTCAGGTACTGGCAGGCTGCTATTAGGTCCCTAAGAGCCTCCTCCTCTCCAGGCTGAACAACCCCAGCTCCCTCAGCCTGTCTTCATAGCAGAGGTGCTCCAACCATCTGATCATTTCCATAGCCCTCCTCTGGACCCACTCTGTCAAGTCCATGTCCTTCCTATACTGAGAGCTCCAGAACTGGATGCAGTGCTCAAGGTGAGGTCTCACCAGAGCAAAGTGGCAGAATCCCCTCTCTGGTTCTGCTGGCCACACTTCTTTTGATGTAGCCCAGGATATGATTTGACTTCTGTGTTGCAAGCTCACACTCTCTGCTCATGTCCAGCTTGTCCACCAGCACCCCCAAGTTCCTTTCCACAGGGCTGCCCTCTAACACCTTATCCCCCAGCCTGTACTGATAGTGAGGATTGTTCCATCCCAGGTACAGGACCCTGCACTTGCTCTTGTTGAACCTTATGAGTTTCACCTGGGCACACCTCTCCAGCTTGTTCAGGTCCCTCTGGATAACCTCCTGTCCCTCTGGCATAACAACAGCACCACTCAGCTCAGTGTTATCTGCAAACTTTCCGATGGTGCCCTCGATCCCACTGTCTATGTCATTAATAAAAAAATATTAAACAGCACAGGTCCCAGTATGGAGCCCTGAGGAACACCATTTGTCACTGCTCTCCATATGGACTTCAAGTCATTGAGCACTACCCTCTGGACACATCCAGCCAGCCAACTCCTTATCCACTGAACAGTCCACCCATCACATCCGCATCTCTCCAATTTGGTGAGCAGGATGTTGTAGGGGGCCGTGTCAAAATCCATTCCCCCTTGTCCTATCACAACAAGCCTTTGTATAAAGTCTCTCCCTAGCTTTCCTATAGGCCTCTTTCCAGATACTGGAAGGCTGCTCTAAGGTCTGCCTGGAACCTTTTCTTCTCCAGACTGAACAGTCCCAGTTCTCTCAGCCTGTCCCCACAGGCTATGTTCTCCAGCCTTCTTCTGCACCTGCTCCAGCAGTTCCATGACCTTCTTGTGCAGGGGGTACCAGAACTGGACACAGTACTCCAGATGGGGTCTCATGAAAGCAGAGAGGGAGAACTACCTCACTCGTCTTATTTTTCACTAAATATATATCACTCAGCCTATTGACATCTCCAGACAATGTTCTTGGGATTGTCTAGCTGCTGTACATATTGAACAGTGAAGAAAATTCTGAAGAGGAATGTGAAGATTATATGAAATGTCAAAAATACAGTGACAAAAATATATGATTAATAAACAGCCACTAAACAGCCAAAAGTCTAAGAGAGATTCCTTTGAATAGTGGCAGTTGTTCTTGACAAAGAATCAGTAAAGCATGGATCTGAGAGTGTTGAAAGTGTTCATTCCTACAAAAATAACAAAAAAGGGAAAGCAAAAGGTCTTTGTGCTCTGTGATTTGAGAACTTGCAAAAGCGAAAGGATTATAGCATCTATATCCAATCAGAAGCATCAGAAGCTGTTTTCCTGCAGTCATACTTCTGTCATGCCATGTCAATTTATTATATTGGTACAATACCACATCATCACTTTCCAACAATATTAGACCATGTAATGTGGGAATTTTATGCACTGTGACCTTAAGTCACACCTATGAAAATTGCACACTTTTCTTACAGGTCTTCCTGAGCTCTTACCTAAATTTTTAATCCTTTAAGGGATAAAATTGTCTTAGGGTAGTTAATTTAATGGCACCGTGGCAGAACTTAAATTGTGTATTTCCTCCTTTTAGGTTGATTATGTCTGCTGTGAACACAGTCAATGAGCATAATGCAAAAAAACCCCAAGCATATTAGTGACTGTATACAAAGACAACAGGCTATTGCAACAGAGGGGAAAAAACAAGCACAGCAGTGTGTTAGGTCCAGTGAAGTGCTACACATACTAATACTGTCGCTAATTTTGTTAAATATTTTTTTAGGAGCTAATAAAAATGGCATATTCCATAACTTGGAAGCTATTGCTTCCTAAAGTTTAAAAATGGAAAATACAGAAATACTTTCCAAAAAGCATTTAGTAAGAGGGAATTAGAAGGGAAAGGTAAGGTTAGACAAAGTGTTAACAGGGAACATGAGATATCTATGGGAAAGGGAGAGCAGTAACAGCTATAAAATCTAAACAAGGTAGGATAGAGTCTGAGTGGCCAAGCATCTCTTGGACCTCTGGCCAACCAAGCAGAGGATAGAGGTTGATTTTAACTGAGGTAGTGCAGGGGGGATGGACTAGATGACCTTTGGAGGTCTCCTCCAACCCAAACCATGTTATGATACATATCATCGAGTCAGTCACCAGCAAATTTGCAGATGGCATCAAGCTGGGGGCAGATGTTGGTGGGTTGGAGGGCAGAAGGGCTCTGCAGCAGGACCTCGAGTGCCTGGACAGATGGGCAGAGTCCAAGGGGATGGCTTTCAACAAATCCAAGTGCCGGGGGCTGCACTTTGGCCACAACAACCCCATGCAGAGCTA
>WBNM01022517.1:0-20756 GCA_013399055.1 Ramphastos sulfuratus | reverse complement strand
GAGGTGAGGAGAAAGTTCTTCCCTGAGAGAGTCATTCCCCACTGGAATGGGCTGCCCAGGGAGGTGGTGGAGTAACCGTCCCTGGAGGTGTTCAAGGCGGGTTTGGACGTGGCACTTGGTGCCATGGTCTAGTCTCGAGGTCTGTGGTAACGAGTTGGACTTGATGATCTTTGAGGTCTCTTCCAACCTTGGTGATACTGTGATAATTTGGTGTACAGTTCTGGAGCCCCCAACATAGGAAGGACATTGAACTGTTGGAGTGGGTCCAGAGGAGGGCCACAAAGATGCTCAGAGGGCTGGAGTAGCTCTGCTATGAGGACAGGCTACGAGAGTTGGGGGTCTTCAACCTGGAGAAGAGAAAGCTTTGAGGAGACCTTATATTAGCCTTCCAGTATCTGAAGGGAGCCTACAGGAAGGCTGGGGAGGGACTATTGACAAGGTCTTGCAATGGCAGGACAAGGGGCAATGGGTTTAAACTGGAAGAGGGCAGATTTAAACTGGATGTTGGGAAGAAGTTCTTTGCAGTGAGGGTGGTGAGACACTGGAATAGGTTGCCCAGGAAGGTTGTGGCTGCTCCCTCCCTGGAGGTATTCAAGGCCAGGCTGGATGAGGCCTTGAGAGACCTGTTCTAGTGGGAGGTGTCCTTGCCTATGGCAGGGGTTTGGAACTAGATGACCTTTGAGGTCCCTTCCAATCTTACCATTCTATGATTCTATGATTCTATGAACAAATGCCTTGCTTGTTCGCTCAGAATGTTTTCTGTTTTTTCAAGACTAGGCCTCCAAACAAAAGTCTCAGTACATTCTCTACCTTCCTGTATGCATTACCCGTACTAAACTTCTCCCTCTTTCTGTTTATTTATTTGCTATAGAGAAAGTAGCTGTATACGGCCACCAAAAAGAAAATGAGAAATGCAGGACTGTCTGTTATGTGCCTAGAAAACTTACTTTCATCGAAGTCACAAGCATCAAAATAACCTGATTTGCCATGGCAAAATTGGTGCTTTACACAACTGTATCATATCAGAAATAGTTTCTTTCACAGTGTAAATGCGCTTACAATTTACAAACAGCAATGAATAATTCATGTTGTTTTTCATAAATATTTTACATTTTTTTGCCTCTTCTATACCATTTATTAACAAGAAACACTTTAGGATTCTTTTAAATTAACCCCTTTCCCAAAGGAAACTTTGGAATTAATAATGTCAAAGACAAGGAATGTAACTCTTAATAAGTGGTAGTTTTATGCTGATACTAATTGTGATATTGCTTAAAGAAATACTTTGGATTCCCTTAGAAATAAGTTAGTACAAAACATTCACAAAGAAATAGAATATGAGGGTTTTTTTCTCAGTGAAGCAACTCTGAACCTTAACAACCACAAAGACTCATACTTTACAGTATTTAAAGACATGCAAAAGTATAAACATGACAGATGACCTTAATTTTGACCTGAAGTGTCTTTCTTTGCTGGATAAGATGGACCTGTCATACATTTCTCAGAAATACACCACTGAGACTGTTCATTGGATAGTAAATTTATGGTCATTTATGTATTGGAATCTGTTCATAAAGTTAGACACTGGCCTGGAAATCACTGAATTTGAGAGAGATGTCAGTTTTTTATCATATGTGTGTTAATTTTAAATTGTAGCCTTTAATTTTTTTCTAGCCTAATGCAATTTTTTTGGGGGGCTACTACTCCCATTAGAAAGCCAGTTTCCACCATACTTTTTGTCTAGATATCAAACACATTGTTGATATATTTTTGAATATAATTTAATTTTCTGAAAAGCCTATCTAACTTTAAAAAAAAATATGCATATACATAATATTTTTCTCTGGGAATGATGGGCACAGAAATATTTGTAATCCCTGGATTTTCAAGGTTGACAGACAGAACATCAGAATCAAATGTGAGAGGAGATACCAAATGTAATACAAATTCCCTTTAAATTTCAAAATTGAATAATAGATTTCATAATATTGGTACACTGCCCACTAAGTCTTGATGCAGTAGGTGACAATCTGTTGAAAAGCCACCCAAACTAATTTAGATTTATGACAGATCAGGATGAATGTTCCCTGGAAAGGTGGCTTTCTAGTGCAAAATGGATTTTAGCAGCTCATAGGTAGAAGATCTTTGTGGCCTCCACACATGTCATGGATGATAACTGGTTGATTTAACAAAATATTGTGTCACTTGCAATGTAGTTTAGCCCTTTGCTGTGCGACATTCAGTGACAATGCCCAGAGATTCTGTCTGAGGTTGGACTCTTGTGTGCTGCTGAACTTAAACAGAACTTTCTCTACCAAGAAAATAAATGGGGATACTTACATTGAAGCCAGCTACCACCAAATGATTTCTACCCTACTAAATGCTGTAAGCCTTTAAAACACAGTGGAAGCATGCAGACAGTCTATCAAGCATGGCTTTTGGCATGCACAAACTCCTAATATGCCTAAGGACTTGATGCAAGATAAAATCGAGCTGGGGACTAACTGCTTAATGGCATAGCTGATTGCATACCAGTGCAATCCCAGGCAACACTGCAAGACAACTTTTAATTTACTTGTGTAGTTAAATCACCTGCCTTCACTAGTACACAGACTATATAGGAAGGAGAATATGAGACTTGCTTCATGTAATGTTAATGCAATGTGCTGTAAGCACCTGTCTTTGTTCACAGCCAGTCACTGCAATGCTACCTGGGCTACTCTGGCACATGCGTGTCTGTGTCTGTGTGGTTAAGGGAAATGATCTAGTAAAAAAAAAAAGCCCTGGTGAAACAGAGGGGCTATTTTTCACCTGAATTAGATCCCTAAATATTTTTGTTATAAAGTAAGAGGCCTGAGACAAGGGAAGGAAATTTCAGCAACATAAATTTGTCACTGAAACCAGACCTGACTGCACTTATAGGTACCGAAAAGCAAATCTTTTGCCTAAGGTCCATAAAGCAGGAAAAATTTCAGGCATGATGAGTACTGGGCTGTTTCTTTAATCATGCTCTCTGTAAAAGAACATGAGTAAAGAGTATGAGTTACTTAGGAATGCGGCTACAAAGATTTCTTTGTCAAAACTCAGATTGTGTAATACAATCCATGAAACAGCAGTGCTTTTGAACAAATTTTTTTTTTTTTTTTTTTTTGGTGAATTGATAGTCTTGCCATTTGTTTTTACTATTTAGTTGAGGTTATCACTGTTTCAATTTTCTACTTTATAACCAGAGCTCTAATTCCCATTATGGGCCTGCCACAGCTAAATGAGACCATGATTTATGCAAAAAATGTAGAAGAAATTACTTGCAGAAGTCTCTCAGGAAGGTACAAGTTTCTGTCATGAAGTTTCTCTTTCTTAATGCCCTCCACACTTTCACTCTTCACTACTTTTGATCATTAAAATGCCACCTGGGAATGTGAGTATCAGCTGGTGGCATGAAGTTAAGTGTTTAAAATCCCAGGAATTTCAAATGAAGTTCATATTAAGGAAAAAAATTATGCTGAAAGTCATAGTCTGAAAAGCCTTAAGCAAAGGAAAACCTTTAGGTGACTGATGACTTTTCATACTCTGCCTGTGTGGTACACAAGCAAGCAGTTGCANTTCTATGATTCTATGATTCCCTATAATACCTTCCGCTAACAGATAACAAGCTTTGCTGATTGTTTGTCTATCTTGGAGAGAGAGAGAGAAAGGCTTTGAGCCTCTTTTGGGTTANATGATAAAGTCTATGTCATTCACTTGTTTGCTAAAAGGATTAAACAGCCAAAATGTAAACAATTTGTCCTTCTTCTGCCTTCTTTGCTCTTAAGTATTGGATCTATTATCTTGCCCTTTGCTTGCTCAGCCTGGAGAAGAGAAGGCTTTGAGGAGACCTTATAGTGGCCTTCCAGTATCTGAAGGGGACCTACAGGAAGGCTGGGGANGATTTCTGTATTATTTCTAATTTGCATAGAATTGTAAATACTTGTAAATATATTGGGTATATGCACTTGTAAATTTAGCTTTTTTGTAAATATAGTTTCATCTTATTTGCAAGCTGTCTGAGCTGGTCTGGTAATTTTCAAACAGTGTGTGTGTGTTAAGTTCCTAACCCACCACAAAAACCAGAGGAATTAATCACAATCAGAATTCATTAACTACTTGCTCAACTGATAATTAGTTGTATAAGTAGAGATTAAAGGCATATGCAGCAAAGCAAATATCTTGTGGTTGCTAGCAACTTAAAACACCTTGAGTTTTTCAGCTTTTTCTTTTCATCAGGACTGTGGGATATATCTGGATTACTTACAGTTCAGTAACTGAGAAAAAAAAATCAGGATGTGCAATTGTATGGAAATACCAAAAAGCAACATCATACAAGGTTGAACTCACTTCCGTAAGTATTAGCGTCTAGTCTGCAGGTGCCTCAGGAGGTCCAAGACATCCACATGTACTTGATGGATACTACAGGGTAATTATGTGCTCGCAAAGCATCTGGAGGTGTTATGGCAGGGAATTGATGCGAGATAAGATTTTAAAAAATTAATATTGTTCATTAATATTCAATATTCAGAACTCTCACTACCCCGACCACTAATTTTAATAATAATCAGTTCTTCACAAGGTCATGGAAACTTTATACAGATAATAACATAGGATCTAGAGCTAACTAGTAATAATGTATAACATTAATTGAGCTCGATTGAACTGAACTAGAAAGTTCCTGCAGTCAATACACTGCTTGCAGTCAATACCCCGCTTGCCCACTAGATGGACTCAAGGAGCTCCTTTCTGCTTATGGCAGAAGGCAATAGTGAATTACAAGAGGCTTTAAGGATTTACTCACAAAATTATTATTTCCCAACTGGCAGGGCTGGCTACAGCTTCAGACAGTACCCAAACGCTTTCAGGGAATTCTGTTACTGTCTTGTCAGCCAATGAAACTTCTGATTTCTCAGCAGGCTTCGCAGACTGCTGGGGAAGGGAGATAGACAATCTCTGACCTGGTTTTGACCCCCTGGATGATCTGTGTATCTCACGGACTTCCCATCTTGGCAGGAGACTTTCAGGTATAAGCAGGATGTCTTGTCTTGTGCAGTCTCAGCATGATGTCACGCTGGCTGTGCAGGCTGATTGTGTGGAGGCATTTAGAGCCTGTTCCTGGTAAACTGGATGCAGGCAGTTTCCAGGTAGTTCAGGATATAATAAGGCAGTAGCAGCATGGATACAATGGCAGAGCACTTTGTATCATCTGTTCATGTCGTTTTATCAATGCAGCCCAAGACTAATGGGCCTTTTGGACACAGAATAGCCAATCAGAAAGGCAGTTAGCCAAGACTGACCATATTAGATGAAGCCATAGGCTCGCTTTACCCTTTTTAGGGCAGAACAGGCCTTGCACAAGGCACACGCAAGCTAAGTGTGTGTGCATTGTTTACCACAGGATGCAAACAAGTCTGGTCAGGCCAGAGTTCTCCAGTGGCTCCAGGTTCTTTGTCCTCTTTCCTGCAGTTGCTTCTCCCCAAAACAGAAGGAGGAAGAGCAGAAAAACATGTCTGGGCAAGCAGGACATGTATAAGCCTATTTTGGCCTGCTTAGGCCTACCATGACAGGAGACCAGGAGAGTTAGTTATTGTAGGGAACTATACAATTAGATCAAATTTTACTTGAAAATTGGTGAAACACTTCAATCATCAACACACAGAGTGAAGAAAGGAGTGTTTTTTCTAAAATAATGCATAGATTCCTAAACATACCCTTCTGTGTTAAAACCAAGCATTATTTCTCTAAGAAGAGTCACCAAATGCTTAAATAGCTGTAAGGCGTATATGAAGTACATTTTTAAGGAGAAATAATAGGAATTATTGCTGTGAATACTATTCCTGGGAAGAAAAACTAGGATATTTTAGATCAGAGAAGTAATTTAGAATCTTGCAGATAGGCATTTCCTTGAATGTAACCTCTAAATTTATTTGGTAGTCTGTGAAAAATGCTATTTGTTAAACTGCTTGAGTACATGAGTAGCCATTTTCTCTGGCTATTTAACTGGGGACACATAGTAAAAGCTTCAGACTGCTTAATAGGCTGCTTCTATAGCTGGATTAATTCTGAAGGTCTTTATTTCTTTCTTTCAACAAAAAGTGGAACAGTAGTAAACTGAGTTACAGTCCTGTCTGTGTGGCTCATCACAAAGATAGAGAAAAACTTGTGCCAGAGTCAAGTTGAGACTGATGCAACTTAGGGACCAGCAGACAGATTGAAAATCACAGTTCAGAGTAAATTTCCCATCCATTTTACATATATGCTCTATATTTTTTTCCTTCACAGTTCAATTTTCAGTTTAAACAAATGTTACATACCATCGTTAGCTGGAATTGGTTTATTTTTGTAAAGCTACCACTATGATTATGAAGAAAGCATATAAGACATGCCTTTGTTACAAGCAAATACATAAAATATATGTCCATATTTAAAAATATAACACATGTACTAACAAAAGCACTTCATAAAGTTGAATACAAATTTCACCTGCGAACTCACAATTTTTTTCTCATTTCTGCTGTGAAACACCTTTCTTTTTCTCTTCTCTCTTTTCTTTTATAATTTTTTTTAAGCAATTGCACTATAAAGCCATTAAAACAGGAATTTACAATGGTAACCCTGACAGATCTTTAGATATAGTAGACTGAGGAGTAAAAATGTAATAAGAACTTGTCAAAACTGAAAATGAAGGAGTGTGGGAGAGCAGAAGAATATAAAAACATCCATTTATAAGTTTTGAATGATGATATTCTCAGATTTATGTGCTCTGAGTGTTTCCACTAATTGCATAGCAAAGTGTAACATGAAATATCTAGGTATACAGAACAACTACTTCCGTAGTTCAAAGATTTCAGTATTAACCTGAAGGTAGATAGAAGTCAATAGTCTCAGGCTTCCCTGTAGCAATCCTATATTAGCGTTTGATTTTGATGTCCCCATACAAGATTTTTTTCTTCCCTCTCTTTACTCTGGCTTTTACACAGCTGCTGAATGTGAGAGACATAACTTAAAGAGCAACACATTACACAAGCTTAGGTAAAGGGACAATTTTAGCAGCCTCAAGCATGGACTGAAATTTTACATCTGCATTATTATGAAAGCAGAATTTCTTCATTATTATTTTGCCATGTCTTTAATGCCTGATAGCTTCACAAATATTCACGTATCTCAATTTTCAATATTTACTAATTTTATGAGGGTTGGAATTAGATGATCCTTGAGGTCCCTTCCAACCTTACCATTCTATGATTCTCTGATTTAAAGACTAATTGTCAGCACTTGCTATTAACATCCAATATCTCAATATACAGCTACTACAGGCCTCTATGGCTGAAAATCAGTCCCAATGACATCAGGTGAAACACAGACTGAAAGAAGAACATGTGAAGAAGAAGTAATTTTGTTACAAGATATTACATAGTGGATAGGTTTTGTATGAGTAATTAATGTTTCATTTTTGCAAATTTTGATGGCCAAGCAGGTTTAAGTATAGAGGTGATTAACTAGAGTAGAACAAGGCAGTAGGTAGGGTGCAGTATCTCCATCCTTGAAGATACTTAACATTTGAGTAGACATCACTTTGAGCAATCTGTTCTAGCTTACCCTGGGCTAGACTGGGGATTGGATCAGGTGATATCCAGACATCCCTGCCAATCTCAGATATTGTTTGATTCTTTGGTATCATTCAGAGAAAAATGAATTTAAAAAGTTTTATCCACTTGCAATCAAAAAAAAAAAAAAAACAACACTGTGATGCCTACTTCAAGGATGGGTATATTGAAATTTGTGTCCCAGGCCAGGTTATTACACTCAAGCTAATTACACTCAAGCTACCTAATGTTTCCTCTACTGTTCAGCATGAACTCTCCAGAACTACTTCAAATAGAAGTAAAACGCAGGAAAATTTTTGCTTCATGGGAAAAGCGGCAGGTGGAGTATTGGTATCATTTATTTTTGTCTGAGACACTTAATATAGTTAGGTCCTCAGGCAAAGTTAACCTCAGATCTTGGTGGATGATTTGAGCAATTATACAGTGAAACTGGCACTATTGTTCTACTCACGGTGATGGACTGTGGACATGACCTTTGGATGTTGTTAAATGTTATACTGAACAGTTTGTTCTGTGAAGGAAAAAAATTAAGACTGCCATACGGAAAGGGAGCAGTCAGTAAACACCTGTGCATACATATATGTTGTGAGAGTCGAATCATCTCTCCCTTGTTCAACTCAACAAAGATAAAGATTGCCTTTGTTAAAGATTGCCCAGATTCCTGGCCAAAAACTCAGGGATGCTATTCAACAGAGATACACTATCTTTGTGGACTTTNTGTTTACACACATTTGTATTTATGTTTTTAAATGCTAATCTGCACACAAATTGACATATACAAGAAATATTATTTGTGAAACATAGAAAGGAAAAAGAACAAAGGTAAAATAAAGAGCTTCAAATTTGGGACTATCAAAATTCTGCTTCCACATTTACTTGTTTGTTGGTTAAATCGTGCAATTTTTTTTTTTTTAACTTCTTGTTGGTCTGATCAGAGAATTAAAAATAGGAACAATAGAATTCTTTGCACTTGTACAGTGCTTTTAACTAGAATTAGTGGATATGCAATGAAAATAACGGGTTAGAGTGAAAGTTCAATAGAGGTTTAATGAGAAAAATATTTTAGATGTAAGAGAAAGAACAAAATCAGATGAACAAAGACTTAATACCTATGATTCTTCAAGCACATGTGTTTAAATATCAGCTGTAGTCACTACTGCAGGACAATCTAGACAAGAAATGTAGGTGACTTTAAGAAAGTGATGAAACAGAGTATCACAGTATCACAGTATAGCAAGGTTGGAAGAGACCTCGAAGATCATCAAGTCCAACCCACTACCACAGACCTCAAGACTAGACCATGGCACCAAGTGCCACGTCCAAACGTGCCTTGAACACCTCCAGGGACGGTGACTCCATCACCTCCCTGGGCAGCCCATTCCAGTGGGGAATGACTCTCTCAGTGAAGAACTTTCTCCTCACCTCGAGCCTAAACCTCCCCTGGCACAGCTTGAGACTGTGTCCTCTTGTTCTGGTGCTGGTTGCCTGAGAGAAGAAAGCAACCTCCTGCTGGCCACAACCACCCTTCAGGTAGTTGTAGACAGCAATAAGGTCTCCCCTGAGCCTCCTCTTCTCCAGGCTAAACAATCCCAGCTCCCTCAGCCTCTCCTCATAGGGCTTGTGCTCGAGGCCTCTCACCAGCCTCGTTGCCCTTCTCTGGACACGCTCAAGCACCTCAATGTCCCTCTTAAATTGAGGGGCCCAGAACTGGACACAGTACTCAAGGTGTGGCCTAACCAGTGCAGAGAACAGGGGGAGTATGACCTCCCTGCTCCTGCTGGCCACACTATTCCTGGTACAGGCCAGGATGCCATTGGCTTTCTTGGCCACCTGGGCACACTGCTGGCTCATGTTCAGGCGGGTGTCAATCAGTACCCCCAGAGATTACAGTTCATGGAGTAACAGTTTGTGAAAATGTGTGCAGTAGTAAATCATTATAAAATACCTGCAAATTATAAAATCCCAAACACAGAAACTGAAAGAATTTATGAACAATGTTTCTCCAAAATGTAATAATTGACTTTATTAGTATTACTCATGATTTATATTGATGATTAATTGACAGCAGATTCCATTCTATTCTACTGTGTATTATAGAGGTTACTATCTACATAAAATAGTGTTATGATATATCTCTTTTTATGCTTTCTTTTAGTCTGATACACAACTTTAAAATTACATTTAAAGGAAACAGGCTCCTGACTTGCTTTCTGATCTGGATAGTCTGAGTCTGGGTCTTATTTGGAAGCTGATGATAAAATAGTAAAGAGGGGGATTAGGAAGTATCTAATTAGAACACTTCAGACACTTCATTAAAATGTTTGTTCATCACTGTACAATTGCTCAAGGGCCCAGGTCTTCCTATTTAGGACCTAAGTCAAAGTTCCAACCAAACATCTTATTACAAAGAAAAGCATAAACTTACTCTCACAGAGTTAGATCCCAATATAATCCATGTTTCTTATAAAACCAAATTTACTTATGAACAAAAAGATTTAAAAGTTCTTCATTAAATAAATATGTGTATATAAGAATAATCTAATCAAATGTATAACATTCTGACATTGCAACACTCAGAATAATTTCCTCCAGGAAACAGCTGTGAATGTCCTACTTGTTTATATAGCAGAATGCCTATTATAATATACATATGTTTTCCAAGTTGAATCAAATTATCTGACTGTTTAGAACAATGATTGCTCACCAGGGGAAGCCAACTGAGGATATATAGACTGTGAATATGAAGTCCCTATGTTGGATTTGTTCAAATATAAAACCAGACCAAGAGATTGAGGCCATGCAGACTCTTTCCACAGTGATGTTGTCAAGTGATTCACTCTAGTGTATCAAGTGAATTTGAAACATTTGAGGCTTTTAGACTGCATTAAATTTCAGGAGCTAGAGTCAAAGTCTGACTTCAGAGAGAACTGTACAGGAGCAAGAGCACACTCAGCCTTCTGCTCAGTTACAAATGGACTATAAATGAAATTGAACACATCCTAAGTATTTTAAGGATTTTAAATAGTTCAACCTGTTGGGTTTTTTTTTTTCCTTCCATGTTTCACCATTTCCCATTCCAGTTGCTGTCAAAATAAGCAAGTACCAAAAAGCTGCAAATGCCAGAACTGTACCTCCATCTCTTATTTGATGAGATTTTAACTTCAGAAGTAGACTATATTTTGACAGGCATCAAGTAATTACCAAAATATTTTACTGGTGCTGGATCAAAATGTGATTTACATCTGGTGATCAGAGAAACCATAGTGAGTTCTGTGGAGATGACAGAAAAAGGTCATGTAATGAAAATAGTGCAGCTACAGCACAGAGGCATGAGTCTCAAGGTATTTGATATAACCAACAGTCATATCTTGTCAATATATGCCATACAAGTCATACCTGTTAGTACAATGTTATATATGACAGTTTCCCTCTGCCTCGGCAGAGCAAATATGGCATGAAGAGTTGCCCATTTATCCTTTTCTGAACAAAACAAGTGGCATGAGATGAAAATGAAACTTACCTGACTGAAATGGTTTTGAAGCTAACGAGGATAGATGTGCTCTGCTGCTTTCATCAGTATTGCACAAATGAACAAAACCCCCTTGCTTTTATCTTTTTGACTAATGCCATACAAGGCATTTTAAGTGGTTAATTCATATATTTCACCAGAAAGAAGATAAGATTGCTCTGTCTACTTAAAGACCATGTGCAGACTGGCAAAACATTCTGGTATACAGACAAGTAATCTTGTAAATGCAATTACAGCTGGCATTTAACCTGCAGTGCTTAGCCTATATTTAACATAATAGAGCTAGACCAAGCTTATTTAATCAAACACATTCTATTAAGCAGACATGCTGCTGAGTACAGAAATTACTTGTATAATTAAATCTTATAAGGGAATAGTATTTTTCTTCCCTGAATATTTTAAAATATTTTCTTAGACAGACTTCCATTGTGATGAAGCTGCAAATCTGCCTTGGTAAAATTATTTCAAATGAATGAGCACATTTGATATTTTATGTGGTCTTGACTACTTCAGCCTCTGTGCTTTTAACACTTTCACATTAAATTTGTAATATCTCTACAATGTAACTGAAACATTTTTGAAATGAGTAACAGAAAATATAGAGGGGAAAATAAAAAACAAAACAAAACCCCGAACCCCAAACCCAACAAACTCCCTTTTATCTATCTGCATCTCCAAAGAATTTTAAGACTTTTCATTTCAATGTTGTGGAAATGATCAAGTCACTACTGTGAGACAAGTCAGATCAAAAAATTATGCCATACCCGAGCTAACATATCCATATTCTTGTCACTTGCTGTTTTTCCTATCATACCACCAAATCAAATATGCAAACACAAAGTTTAGTTTACAGAGAACAGGCTTCTGACCTCTTACTCTCTCTTAATGCTTTGTCTCCTTTCTTCCAAGTGATAGTTGGCTTTGGAGAAGCTTGTGGCTTGCACTCAATGACCACTTCTTGGCCTTTGGTAATAATTATTGTTTTCTTCATTTGATTTGCTGGGAAAGTAGGAGCTGAAGCTGTTAAAAAGAAGTGTGTTAACTTTACAGGGAACAATCTCAGTTTCCTGTTTCATTGGATTCTAACAGAAGATTAGAATAATAGATTTGGTTTGGGTATAGAATCTCCATTTTTCAACAGGAAATTATTACACTGCAGTTTTAATCCAGTTATAAATTAGTAATGCATCAACATACTAAAGACTGTGAAATCCAACAGCTTCAGAAATCAAAGATTGGAGTTGATTTAGTTATACCTTCTTTAAAATGTTTTGATTTGGTAAATAACTTGTTAGAAGTAAATAGTTCAAAACTAAAAGAAGTTTAAATTACTTAACTGTCCAAAATGCATTATTTAGTTAATAAATATAAAATATTTAAATATAAAAAATAGTACTGTTACTGACATTTTATTGCTTTCCCCTTTTTATATTTGTTTGAATACTGGGAACTGAAAAATGAGTTCTTAATAAGAGCTTGCCTTAATAATTCTCTTTTCAAGAAATCTCATTGGTTGCAATATGTCAACTAGAGTAATAAGTGTATCACAAAATGATGTTAAGTACTGTAATCTCACATCAAGAACGGAGAGTTATTCTCAAGTAATATCATACATTTGTGTGTTTCTTAAACTGCTTTTGCAAAATCAAAGTCCCTCCTTGCAATTATCTCAGATACACACAGAGGAACATATTACACTTCGTTGCCTCAAATAGATAGGGATTTTCTACCATTATTTTGGGTAATTTTCATACCAGACCTATTTATATGGACAATTTATTTCCATTCTTCTCCCTTTAATAACTCAGAAAATTAAAGCCAACTGCATCTTTAATGCAACATTATGGTTAAAATGTAACAGGGGTACAATATCACAAGTGACCAAATGAAAGACTGATTTTAACTGCAGCAACATGTAGTGATCATTTCTGATATTGGGGAACATAACAGAAAGTGTGCAACTACCTGACATCATAGGTATGCTTATTTTGTAATAGATATAAGAAACAGAGCAAGAGAACACTATAAGCAAGAGGGATGTCTTTTCTGGATGAATTACAAATGACAAAGGAGTGTATTTGCTTTACAATGGTTGATAAGAGCTCTAGTAGGTAATTTCAAGTATTTGATCAGTTCTGGTAACTTCATAAGAAACTTTTACACCTTTAAAATTAAGATCATATTTAATGACCTGTGGAAAATGGCCAGGGTAAAAGCAATAATTTAATTTTAATAGAGACTAAAATACATTTGCTTTGAGTTTCTTCCCCTGCAGTTAATTCAGAGGGATTAAAAAATATTTTCCCATTTATTTGAACTGAAATAGCCTTGCATTTCAGTTCAAATAAGTATGAAAAAGTAACAAATAAGTACAAAAAGTAACAGATAAGTACAAAAAGTAACAAATAAATACAAAAAAGTAACAAAAAAAGTAACTAGGTAGTCACAAAAAAGTAGCTGAGTAGTTTATGAAAGGAAATTTTCACTTAGTATGTGACCTACGTTTTCTTAGACAAAAAAGGGCTCACAAATTAAGTTATAAAAATTAAAAGGAACTCACTTTTATCTGCTCAGCTAAGTTTGGACTGACAGATGCCCTTCCTTATCAGAACAGATTAAGAACAAATGTAGTTATCGAAGGGGAAAATAATAAAAAAAGGAGTTGTCTGGGTTTTTCTTCAGTAATACTCACCTAAGATCTTCAGTTCAGCACTGGCATAAATGGTGCCATACTTATTTTCTGCTAAGCACTGATACATTCCTGCATCTGACACATTCACACTGTGGATTATCAGAACACCATTAACCATCTCAATCCTGGTCTGTAAGGAAATAACAATAAAAAAAATCTGTAAGGCAACAGGCACAGGAAACTTACTGTAAGATTAAGGGAATGGGACAAAAGATATTACTAAGCTAAAGTAAAACTGAGCAACAAAGTTCCTTGGGCTGACTGAGCAGNACCTGGCTGATTCTATGACTTTTT
Source organism: Ramphastos sulfuratus (assembly GCA_013399055.1). NCBI lineage: Eukaryota > Metazoa > Chordata > Aves > Piciformes > Ramphastidae > Ramphastos > Ramphastos sulfuratus. Next base: position 6,607 of record WBNM01022517.1, on the reverse strand, counting down.
AATTTGTCATATAAAGAATGACAAGAGTAAAGCAGATGAAGGAAAGGAGAAAAAAATGTAAAATATGTAAAATATGTAAAGGTTAATATTTTTCAGTACAAAAATATGTAAAGGTTAATATTTTTCAGTACAAATTATGTATCTCCAAGGCTTGCTAATGTCTATTTGTTTGGGGTTTTCCCTGGTACCTTTACAAGATTTTTAAAAGCAGTGCATCTGGTGAGCTCAGTTGAGGGTGTAACAAATCTAATGATTTCCATATCTCTAGCAAGTGTTTTGTTTTAGTCATGGTAGTATTTTCATGAAAGTGGTCTTTTAAAGGCTGCTTGCGTCAGTAAGAGCAAAAGTGTCTAATTGCCTTATCATTAGTGTAAACTTCTCATTTGACAGGTCCACTAGTGGAAAATAATTACCACAGCTAGAGCAGAAGGGACATTAATAGCTGCTTATTGACAAGTGTGCCACATGGATCTGTATAATGAATAATTCGAACTGCTGTAAAGCATCCCTGGATTTCATTACTACAGTTGTACATTTAATTAAAAATGGATAAGGAATAAAGTGTTTGGAAATGCAGAGGAAACTGAAAAAAAGTTCTCTCCATTGTAACCTCCCATTTTAAACTGAAATTTAATTTGAGATTTCACAGCCTCGTGCAACTAATGGTTTGGAAAATCAGAAAACTAAAAAGTACAGATATTTAAATTGCTTCAATTTCAGGACTAATAAATCCAACTGAAAAGACAGAAATGGATAAAGCAAAGGCATATAACCTTATTTTCAGTGCTTCACAGCTCCAGAAATAAACTGTGTTTATGTTTCCTTGCTCATTTTTTTTTGCATAATTTGTTGATGTTCATAGACATAGCATTTACTAAAAGTAAAGGCATTACATCTTTNCTCTCCGACAAATTAATTTCACTAATCACTTTTCTTCTAACTCCTCCTCTGGCCGATCCTCAAAACCTTGGGGTAAGGTATAGGGGTGGGGAGAAGGTGGAAGGGTGGTTGGGAGCCCCTCCTGGGGTCTCTGATTTCTGGGAGGGGTGTTGTGTTTCTGTATTACCTTTAACTTGTATATTTCTGTAAATATTCCTGTATATAGTGTATATATTTGCTTGTTTATTGTGCTAAGCTGTAAATATAGCTTCATCTCTTAACTTCCAGCCAGCTGAGTTTCTAGTCTGGGTCATTTTACATCATGCGGAGGGGGGGCAGGGAATTCCCGAACCATCACAGTGATTATATACAAACAAAATGTGGTAAATTGCATAACTTTGGGAGAAATATGAAGGAATCTGATTCATCAAATATGGTACTTCTCTAAGTTGTGNGGAAGTTCTTCCCAGAGAGAGTGATTGGCATTGGAATGGGCTGCCCAGGGAGGTGGTGGAGTCACCATCCTTGGAGGTGTTGAAGAAAAGCCTGGATGGGGCACTTAGTGCCATGGTCTAGTTGATTGGCTAGGGCTGGGTGAGAGATTGGACAGGATGATCTTGGAGATCTCTTCCAACCTGGCTGATTCTATGACTTTTTAATTTGTCATATAAAGAATGACAAGAGTAAAGCAGATGAAGGAAAGGAGAAAAAAATGTAAAATATGTAAAATATGTAAAGGTTAATATTTTTCAGTACAAAAATATGTAAAGGTTAATATTTTTCAGTACAAATTATGTATCTCCAAGGCTTGCTAATGTCTATTTGTTTGGGGTTTTCCCTGGTACCTTTACAAGATTTTTAAAAGCAGTGCATCTGGTGAGCTCAGTTGAGGGTGTAACAAATCTAATGATTTCCATATCTCTAGCAAGTGTTTTGTTTTAGTCATGGTAGTATTTTCATGAAAGTGGTCTTTTAAAGGCTGCTTGCGTCAGTAAGAGCAAAAGTGTCTAATTGCCTTATCATTAGTGTAAACTTCTCATTTGACAGGTCCACTAGTGGAAAATAATTACCACAGCTAGAGCAGAAGGGACATTAATAGCTGCTTATTGACAAGTGTGCCACATGGATCTGTATAATGAATAATTCGAACTGCTGTAAAGCATCCCTGGATTTCATTACTACAGTTGTACATTTAATTAAAAATGGATAAGGAATAAAGTGTTTGGAAATGCAGAGGAAACTGAAAAAAAGTTCTCTCCATTGTAACCTCCCATTTTAAACTGAAATTTAATTTGAGATTTCACAGCCTCGTGCAACTAATGGTTTGGAAAATCAGAAAACTAAAAAGTACAGATATTTAAATTGCTTCAATTTCAGGACTAATAAATCCAACTGAAAAGACAGAAATGGATAAAGCAAAGGCATATAACCTTATTTTCAGTGCTTCACAGCTCCAGAAATAAACTGTGTTTATGTTTCCTTGCTCATTTTTTTTTGCATAATTTGTTGATGTTCATAGACATAGCATTTACTAAAAGTAAAGGCATTACATCTTTTATATTAATAAATCAACTCCCAGCATTGAACATCTATATTCTAATCTGGAAAAAATACATTAAATAGATTTACAAAGTTTTAAAAAATCTTTCAATATTTTGAAACTACAGAAATGGAAATCTGCAAGTCAGAAACCCACATAATGTTGGCTGATGTGTAGGCACTTCACTGAGAGAAAAAGAACTAAGTGAAATAAAAAGCAAGCCATGCCACATGTGGTCTTTTAAAAGGAAAAGATTTGATTCTAAAACATATCAGGTGACTACAGTTAAAGACCTTTTTAAGAGCTAATATGAAGGGTTTTAATGGCTTCAATCATTTGTTCTGCAACTTACAGGGAATTTAAGGACTTTAAAACTGATGAAAATACAGTAGCCATTGTATTCCTAGATCAGCCTGTTAGTGTTTTGAAGAGCGTAATTGTGCTGGTTTGAGGNTTTTTTTTTTTTTTTTTTTAAGACAAAAAATACAGATAGAAAAGAAAAAAACTAAACACATTGAGATTACTTAGCTGTACATTATAATACAATGGCAGATGCTATTTCAGGCACATCTCATGAGATCTCACCTCCTAAATATTACTGATGAATCACTGATGAATGCAATTTTACTGTGCTTGAGGTAGTTCAGAGGGAATACATTCAGACAACCTGTCTGTATGGTACCACTTGAAAAACTAATAGAAAGAAAAGCAACTTCTGAAGTGTTTTTCAGTACACTTTTAACTGACTTTGAGTGAAACAGAGTGAGTGATCGGCCATTGGAATGGGCTGCCCAGGGAGGTGGTGGAGTCACCATTGCTGAAAGTGTTTTAAAGGAAGCTGGTTGAGGTATTTAATATCACAGTTTAGTTAATTAGAAGGGTTAGGTGATGGGTTGGACTTGATGATCTCAGAGGTCTTTTCCAACCTGGTTAATTCTGTGATTCTGTGAAAGAAGAAACATGCAATGTGCTTGTGACTCCTTGTCAAATGTACCTGTGGCCAGAGAGGAACTCCATTTTTCAGCCAGCGATATGTGGGTCTTGGCTTTCCAGTGGCTTTACATTCCCATCGGAGTTGGTCTCCACTGTCTAACTGAGTATCATTAAGTTTCTCTACCCATTGTGGGGAGGCTGCAAGAAAAAAAAAAAAAGCCATGCTACACACAAAGCACATAAACTGGTAAGTTTCTAGCTTATATGCAAAGATCTAACCGATTAAAGATCTTAAATTATGGCCTTTACAAATCTTAGCTTACTCTCAAAAAGAAGTACATTTACACAAGCAACGAAAACCAAGAGAAAGTAATAAAATTAACAAAACTCTGTAACTTTAAAGGAAATGCTTTAATAGCAAAAGACATGAATAGAAAGCTGCCTGATTTAATAAAATCCAATTGATTCAATTACTGCACTGTACATTAATGCATTCCTTATTGTTGAATTTAAGAACATCTGCTTGGTAAAGAATTTTTAGTAACTTTTCAAGACCTAAACTATTTAGATTTTCATAAGGAGTTTTGTTTATTTGTCAGTCACCACTGACTGTTTCTTGTAGCTTTATTCAACTAGGAGTGATTAGGCACTTGGCAAAGTATTTGCACATAATTTTTATTAAGTGTCTTGAGTTTATTTTGTATTTTGAGGGAGAAAATGCTTTTTAATGTTTTTAAGCACAGAACACATGAGATGTCCAGCATTCGTCAGGAGTATAAATTACAAAGGAAGTCAAAGTTAAACCAACCTTTTTAAAAAAAAAAAAAAAGATAGACAGGTATATGCATGATCAATACTGTGCAAGTTTAATGTTAAAAATCAGGGAATAACTTTTGCAGAGAACCAGATCTTTAATGCAGCCATCAATCAGATATCTAAGGTATTATAATTTGGAAAACTTTGTACAAGTCATTGGGGAACTGAGAATTCATCTGCAAAAATAAAAATGTATGCTTAAACCACATCAGATACTGCAGCCATATCAATTTGTATAGCTAAGAGAATGACAGATGAAATTAATTAGCTTAAATATATATTAAATCTTAGGGTGTATTTAGATTTTGGATGGGCTTTTTATCTGCTGTTTTGGTTTGGTGGGATTGTTTTTGTTTTGGTTTTGTGGGGTTTTGTGGGTTTTTTTGTTGTTTTGGGTTGGGGGTTTTTTTGTTTTGTTTTTTGTTTTGTTTGGTTTTGGTTTGCTTTTTAAATGGAAGAGAGCAAGCAGCTAAAAGGCTTTCATTGCTAAAGGAATGTAAAATTCTTCTGCTTGGCATGAGGAGGAATTCAGATCTGTCACAACAAAGTCTCTGCTTCAAACGCTGGATAATTGATAACACACTTTAACATGTGGAACTGAGTTTAAAAATAAATCTTTGAATCTATCTGGCATTTGACAGGTCACCAATCAAAGATGTGAGAAGATATGAAAAGGCATGACAGGTGACTAACTGCTTCTAGCTTACATCTTGTGCATGGCTGATAAAGAAAATGAATGAAATGTCTATCATTCCTAAGCAGAGAATAGCCTGCTTCAGAGTCCCTGACCAGACAGTTGTCAGGAGCTGGAAACACATCAGAAAAAAGATCCTTCATTTCCCTTTCAGTAGAGGAAAACAGAAATAAGACTGACCCAACCTCGAATTTAAGACTAAAAACATGTGTTACGTTGTTCTTACCACAATCAGAGCAGTAATGTCATGCTCCATAAGCACTCCGATGCACTGAATCATTTGACTCTTAAATTGCATCAAAGGTTCCAGGAAATCCCCAGAAACAGAAGTCTCTGTTTACTTGCTGCATACTGATTGTCCTAAAACTATAATTGGATTGCATTGTCTAGCTCATACTGCCGCTTTCTTTTTGAGTGTTTAGGTATGCGGAAAGGAAGCCTGCTGAGAAGCAATTGTCTCCTTTGAAAACAACTGCACTAAACGATTCCGGAAGCTGTGGAAGTTAAACGTGCCACTAAACATTCATAGAAGTTAGCCAGATGCTATAAAAAAAACAAGCAAACAAACAAAACCCAAAGAGATACTAAACTGTTCTTATTTATATTTCATTCTTTTTATTATTCCACCCTTTTAAAAAATGCCACTACATGAACCAAAGCCTATCTAATTTCATTTATCTGTGTTGAATTTGATCTTATTATGAACCACAGCCTTCACAGTTAGAGTGTGCAGCTGTTTACACTAAATTAAAACTGTGTCCCCAAGCCTGGCTATAGAGCCAGGCTCTTCAGTACACCACCACCATTGCCTTCCCCTCTGTGGCTGCATCGACAGCACCATCATGGCACAGGTTTTTCTTGGTAAACGTAACACTGCAAATCACAGTACTATGATCACCTGGTATTAACTACCTTTTTATCATTACTTGGCGTATTTCTCTCCTAAATTCTCTCCATATAACCTAAATGGCCTTTGGATTTACAATTTTCAAACTGTTAAACTTGCCATCAGCCAAAACACTGACTCAGACTCCAAACCGTTTGAGAACAAAGCAGCAAAGCAATAGGTAGATGCAGCAGGAATTACAGATATATTTTCATCACTTTTTATCTTGCTTTCCTCTCTCTATCTGCTTCTTTCTTTGCCACAGAGAGTTCCATCTCTGTTCATTAGCAAGGGTCACTGTCCATAATATAATTCAAAAGTGAAACATTTATTTGGACATACAACCTCTGACTTAATGCTTTCTTTTTTAGTATTTTTTCTTTTAAGAATTTTTTCCTCTTCTTTCTTTGCCACAGAGATTTCCATCTCTGTTCATTAGCAAGGGTCACTGTCCATAATATAATTCAAAAGTGAAACATTTATTTGGACATACAACCTCTGACTTAATGTATTTATTTTTTTAAAGAATTTTTTCTCGTAAGAATTTTTTCTTTTAAGAATGTACCTGCAGACAATTTAATTCCATAATTATGCTTAGTTTTAATTAGAAAATATATGCTCTAAGAAGCATTTAAACAGAATTCAAGAGCAACAGGGTTGTTTATAAATGCATAAATGGAACATTCAGTTTGGGGGGAAAAAAAGGAATGTTTGTTTGCTTTTTAATCTATCCACAAGAACTTTTGGATGAATGTAAGAAGAGAAGGATGTGTTTTATTATTCAGTGGTCTTCACGGATATTGTACCTGTGGCTGTTTGAGTTAGATTCCTATGTCAGACATTAAAAAAAAATGCAGAA
>WBNM01022515.1:0-13272 GCA_013399055.1 Ramphastos sulfuratus | reverse complement strand
AAGGGCATCCTGAGATGGATTAGCTGGGGTGTGGTGAGTAGGTCAGAGACTTTCTCCACCCTCTCTACCCTGCCCTGGTGAGACCACATCTGAAATTCTGTGTACAGTTCTGGCCCACTCAGATCAAGGAGGATCTCAGCTGCTTGAAAGAGTCCGGGACAGAGCCACAAAGAAGCTGAAGACAGTGGAGTATCTCCCTGTCAGAACAGGCTGAGGGAGCTGGGGCTGGTTAACTTGGAGAGGAGGAGCCTGAGGGGCGACCTCATTCATGTTGGTAAAGATGTGAAGGGCAGTGTTGAGAGGATGGAGCCAGGCACTGCTCAGGGATGTCCAATGACAGAACAAGGTGCAGTGTGTGCAACCTAGAGCAGAGGAGGTTCCACACTGACAGACTTTTTCACAGGATGCTGGAGCCTTGGCATAGGCTGCCCAGAGAGATGGAGTCTCCTTCCATGGAGGCATTCAAAACCTGCCTGGATGTTGCTGTGCAACCTGGTGTAGGTGGTCCTGGAGCTCCTTTCTAACTCCTAACGTTCTGTGATCCTATGTATTGATTTTGGTCATAAATTTCACCATCTTGTCCAGGAAGTCTTAATGTATCCTATACATCTACAAATACAAGACTCAGCACATAGTTGCTGTTTGGGTAGTTAGTCTGTACTTGAGCTGGAGAGCTCTGTACATCAATTGAAATTAATTCTTCTATTCATCTGAAAGAGAAGCTATACCTCTTCATATGACTGTCATAAAATCTCAAGTAACATTTAAATACTGTGATACAACTGTGATTGCAGATCTGTGATTCTGACTCTGTAGTCATGAAGGGCATTAAATCACTGTACTTGAATCACTGTAATTAGACAGTTAGTAGTTTTTATTAGGAGTATGTCTCATGGAATGGAAGAGAATTTATCTTTTAGATGAAGTATTTTATCTTCTAGTACTTAGTAGCAGAATATGACAACTCAGCAGTTGTATACCTGGTAGTTTCAGCACTCAAAATTCTGACCAAAGAATATGTCTTCACACTACTTTAAATTTATCTCCATCATGCTAGACAATCATTACTCTTGATCACAAACTACAGTTCTGTCATATAATCATTACCTGAGTGAAGCTTTGTAGGCTGTTAAAAAGTCTGTACAATACTACAACACTACCTTACAATTAAAGGATTTTTAAAAAGCTCCGTTTAATTCAGTAATTTTACAGTACCTCTAGCAGAGATAGGAAAACTAAATAGGGTTAAATCATTTAGTTTACACTACAGTACAAAATCTACATCTACAACACAAAACCCCAGTCATGGAGACATATTTTTATAATTCTGTTTTTAGAAAATGCAGCTCTAAAACCATCATGTTAGGTTTTTAAAAAAACTTCTAAAAGTCAAAACTGACTGGTTTTGTCTTGTCTTTGGTTTTTTTTTTTTTGTTTCTTTTTTTTTTCCCCTGATAGATCAGACTGATTTCAGCCATACATTGATTTTTCTCTGTTTGTTTTTACAGGTCTTGCCTTTATGGCAAACCCACTTGTCATGAAGTCCCAGATTCAGGGAGAGAACATGAACAGAGGATAGTTCACAAAACATTATTGAAGTTTTTCGCTGATCTACTAAAAGCTGAAGTAGAGTTTCTGACAAAAAGGTGGGGTATATAGCATTTTACTTACTACTTTTCCTCAATTTCATATGCATTTCTGTATTTGCAGCAGCTTTATCTATGTCCCTTGATAAGATTCTGTTCTACAGAATGTGATGGCAGTTTAGCATTTCCTGTGATATTTCTCATTTTTTTTTTCCTTGTTGTCATTTGTATGGGGCTTTTTTTGTGTGTGTTTGTTTTTAAGGCCTATAACTTTTCGCAGCCTGTTGTTTCACTGTAATACAAATTTCAGTAGAGCATCTAATTTTGCTGATGTTTTTGCTGATGCAATGCAAAATTCATTAATTCAGCATTAATTTTTGAAGGTAGACAAGCAGCATTTTGAGTATACAGGTGTTTCTTAACAATAATTTATTTAACAAGAGTTTATTTAGCAGTTTTCTTCCTAGGGAAACAGCTCTGCATAGAATATGAAATATAAAAAAAAGTCCTGTTTTCTCTCTGCTTTAGATAGTAAATTGTTGTGGGTTGACCAACCCTGGCTGGATATCAGGTGCCCACAAAAAACACACTCTCATTCCCTTCCTCAGCTGGACAGTGGAGAGAAAGTCAAACAAAAGGCTTATGGGTCAAAATAAGGACAGATCACTCAGCAATTGCCATCATGGGCAAACCAGGCTCCAGTTGGGGAATTCAATTTATTGACAAATAGAAGTCAGAGNGGACTCCTCACACTCTTCCCTGCCTCTAGTGTGGGGTCCTTCCAACAGGAGTACAGTTCTCCAAACTTGTCCAGTGTGAGTGATTCTCCCCCTTTACTGAGCTCTCATGAGACCCGACCTGGAGTACTGCATGCGGTGTGTGGAGCCCCCAAAACAAGAAGGACATCACACTGTTGTAGTAAGTCCAGAGAAGGGCCACAAAGGTCATCAGAGGGCTGGAGCACCTCTGCTACGAGGACAGGCTACAAGAGTTGGACCTCTTCAGCCTGGAGAAGAGAAGGTTTCAAGGAGACATTGTAGTAGCCTTCCAGTATCTGAAGAGGGCCTACAGGAAGGCTGAGGTGGAACTATTTATAAGATCTTGTAATGACAGAACAAGGAGTAATTGGCTTAAACTGGCAGATGGGAGATTTAGACTGGATGTTAGGAAGAAGTTCTCTACAGTGAGGGTGGTGAGGCACTGGAACAGGTTGCCCAGAGAGGCTGTGGGCTTGTGTTCAAGGCCAAGCTGGATGAGGCCTTGAGCAACTTGTTCTAGTGGGAGGTGTCCCTGCCTATGGCAGGGGAGGTTGAACTAGATGATCTTTGAGGTCCCTTCCAACCTAAACCATTCTGTGAGTCCTTCCTGTGGGCTGCAGTTCTTCACAAATTGCTCCAGTGTGGGTCCTCCATGGGCTCATGAGTCCTGCCAGCAAAACCCTTCCAGCAAGGGCTCCTGCCTCCATGGATTCACAGGTGCTGCCTCAACCCTGCTCCAGCATGGGCTTCCCACAGGGTCACAGCCTCCTTCAGGCATCTACCTGCTCTGGCAGCGGGGTCCTTCACAGGCTGCATGTGGTTGTCTGCTCAGCTGTGGACCTCTATGGGCTGCAGGGGTACAGCTGCCTCACTGTGGTCTTCACCAGGGGCTGCAGAGAAATCTCTGCTCCAGTGCCCAAAACATCTCTCCTCCTTGTGCAAACCTTTGTATCTACAGGGCTGTTTTTTCTCACAGTCTCACTCCTCTCTTTGGCTAAAGTTACTGGGTTTGTTTTTCCTGTTCTTAAATATGTTGTCCCAGATGTTGCTCCACCATCACTGATGGGCTCAGCCTTTGCCAGCAGCAGGTCTTCTGTCAGACACAGGAAGCTTCTAGCAGCTTCATACAGAAGCTATCTCTGTAGCTCCCTTCTGCTTCCACTACCAAAGTCTTGCAACTCAAACCCAATGCGTGAGGACAGCCTTTACTTTATGTAATACTGGCACAATATGAGAATTCCTTCAGTCTGACTGATAGTAATAGTCATCATTATTTTGCTTACTATTCATTGGAAATTCTGTCTGATCTTTCCCTACTTAAAAAATTCCCAAACCTTTGTGTGTTGTGACAGAAGACAATATTTCTATGTGGTAACTCTAGTAATCAAAGTGGCATAAAAGATTTAGTTTTCTTTGGTTTTTGTTTTTTTTTTTCCCACTTTCTGCTTTACAGTTTGGTTGAAGGGACCGGTTCACAGCATCAAGAAGTCATGCCACAGACAGTTCTTCTGAAGACCTTTTGGCTGGGAAGCAAAACCTCAGTGCTTTTTACCAAACACATAAATATTCTAGCAGATTGGGTCATACTTTCCCACAGAGAATTGAACAGGAAAAACGATGTGAGTATGAATTTTATACTTGAAAAATAATAAAGACGGACATATTTTTTTTAAAGGTATTCCTTTGTTCCTTCTTTTGTGGAGAATTATATGTAAGTATCACAGCTGCTTGTTATAGCTACCTTTTTGTTGTGAAGCATGCTGGTTTTTGCTCCACTAAAGGAAATGAATTGATCCATAAGATTCTCATATTGATCTGTAGAGAAGAAACGAGTCATGAGTAGCTTGTTGGCTACATTCAGATGTTCACATGCCCTTACCAGCAGGTATTACTGTAGTCATTAGGGACACCAGCTTAACACATTCTGTCAAACAATAAGGTGTAACGAAAGAGGTGATTATCTTATTTTACACTGATTGTATTCAGGAAATGTTGGAAGAGGAAAGCTAACAAAACTAACAATTTTTTTTTTTCTTTTTTTTTACTGTTTTCTGCAGGTATGCATTATTTTATTTTAATAAACGCCCCAGTTTTCTTCCCAAGTCCTTTAGTTTCATTTGCTATCTTCCCTAGGTCTTTTCATAAAAATGGAATTGAAGGCAACTTAATTGCTGTTCTGTGACCTGCTGACCAGCAGGACATTGACCTGAAAGGTACTCAGTGTCCTCTATACCACCTCTTTCTTTTCAGAAGCTGGAGGCCTTGTAAAACATCTTTGACTTCTAGATTCTCACATAAAATACAAACTTACTGCTGTCTCTGAGAGTTCTCTTTTAAATTATTGTGAAAGCACAGAATAAATAGGTGCTTCATTCACTTTTTCAATACAATAACAGGACAAAATAGAAAATCAAGTATTCCAGAGAAAAAAGCACTTTCAATATAATACCTAGTAGTTCTTCATTATGTTAAGAAAGCAGAAAGATTAAACATAATGAGAGCTTCACTCATCTTACCTAGCCAGACCTCCTACCTTTTTTGAGGGCTATCAAAGCAAGACATTCTGAAACAGTGCTGCCTTTTATCTTTGGTCAAGATATTTAAAAAGTGCCTAAAATTAGGCTTCTATAACCCATATTTATATTTAAACAACCTACCTTTTCAAAGGTACTGAGCACCAAGTGGGCATGCATTCAGGTGATATCAGTGGCCATTCTGTTTCTTTGGAAAATGAGGCTGCTTTCATATGTTTCCTGGTGTTGAATCTGCAGTTTTAAGTGTAGGCACCATTTCCTTTTTCCTCCTGTGCCTTCTTTTGACAAGTTGCAGCACTGTAAGCCAGACCTTTTTCATAAACCATTCTTTGCATAAGCAGAATAATCACTTGTGTCAGACAGAATGTAGTACATGTATGAAAAATAAAAGGAAGAATAAAACATAGAGACCTGCCTCTTGTTTAGATTCCCTTTTTTTTATATACATACATAAGAATTGTACTTTCAGCACAAAACCCAGGTGCCTGTTGCTTTCCCACTTTGATCTTGTGCACTGCAATGTACAATATCCCTGCAGATATGTTTCTAGCCTTAAAAAGCTGCTCGTTGCCTCATCATAGCTCTAGTGTTGTATGTTCTTTCTTACAGCCTTATTCTTTAACTTCATATTTATAGATTTCGTTTTCTTTCCCTTTGCGTTTTTGGACAACAACAAAAACTGTAAAACAAAATACTGTTTTGGTTTGGTTTTTTTTCAATCAAAACTTGTCCCTTGTCATTATCCCTTCTTTCCCTCTCTCTTTTTTTTTTTTTTTTTTTTTTTTTTTTTTTTTTTTTTTTTGTGTGGTACTAAAACTCCATGCCCTGATTCTCCCATATATTCAGAGGCTCCATTTAAAAATATATGACATGGTTCAAAAGGTAGTTGAGAAAGCCAGAGGAGCAGATCCTCAGACAAAACTGTGTTTTCTTTTCCCCTTCTCTTTTTTTTTCTTTTTTTTTGTTTTGTTTTGTTGTTGTTTTAGAGATGCATTATAGAACCACAGTGTTTCCATGTCGTGAAATACAGCAGTTGGGGTGAAAATTGTCCTTACTTTCTTCATTTTAAGAATGTGAGTCATTGTTACTAGCTTTGTGTTTGAAAGCTGTTTGCTAAAGTGCCAACACATTGAAAAGAAACCCTTAGGGCCACACAGAAACCTGAATGATTTTTGAGTATTTTTATTTTCTGCATGGCCATAGAAATTAGGTGTTTGAGAGCACAGTGTAAAGGGATGACCCTGTTTTCCAGCTTTTAGCTCATTTCAGAAGAAACAAACATGCTAAGTGTAATTCACCAAACTTCCAGTGAAAATACCTGTGAATAGAACCATGATTTAATTAAATTATTTAGGGGGAGCATATTTAGCACATTAATTTGTAAGTGGTAAGTGTGGGCATTTTATTTTATTTAGCTTTTTAGAATCTAATTATCTATGTGATTCAAGGAAATCACAGCAAATCAGCACTGCAGTGGAAGAAAGGTGTCTGTATACATTTTCTATCTTCTGCTGGTTTGTTCAAAAATTATGAGGGTTTTATGTATATATGTGTGTGTGTGTGTGTGTGTGTTTAAAAAGAGCAGTCCAAGAAGAGTTGTAAGTAGTATTTTAAGTGAGACAAGACCTGCTAAGATCTTGAGTTGCTGATTTCCTTGGTTTACATACTCTGAAGCTATTCAGTTTTTCAGGCTTTTTTTTCAGTGAAAAGACATAGACAGAGTGAAGGGCTACAAAGAGTGACTTCACATAAATGAGTGCATTTGGTTTCTTGTGTAAGATCAAACTTAAAATACCAGGATGAAATTAGTGACAGGAAACTGTATGCCCTCACTCATTGCTGTATTTATCTGCTGAGACAACTTGAAATGAAACTGATACTCTGTCCTTGTAGCTGAAAGAACACAGTCCTTCCATCACTTGAGATCTTCAAATCAATATTGAATATCATTTTAATATCAATACCATTTATTATTTAATATGTTATTTAAACAGGTCTGATGCAGGAGCTCGAGGTCAAGGGACATTGAATCAAAGCTTTTAATACAGTTCTAGAATTTGCAAAGGAATGTGTATATCACTTTTAGTACTTTGAGCAGCACTGAGCTACTGCATGGTCACAAAATGTATAAAAAGTGCTTTAGCTGTCTTATGTAACCCAACAAAGGAGTCAAAAAGGTTTTTATTCTATTTTTTAGTTCCATCCTCTTGCTTATTTCAAATTTGTTTTATTCAGTGTTTCAGGTATCATTACCTGGTCTAAGTTTTTGCAGTGTGAATTTGTGGAAAACAACTAGCTCCTGATCTATCATTTCCAGTGGTTTTCCTGGAAGTATGTTTGGGGCTCTTTTGGGGTACTGCATAATTCTAAAAACATTTACACCACATGAAAAAGAACTGTAAAGAAAACTCTGAAATAACTCCTTAATTCAAAGTAAAAAAGGTGAAATGATTTTTTTTTTTTTTTTTTTTACTTCCTGAAAGCTTTCCTGTAAGGACTTCTAAGTGTACTAACTGTGAAACTTCTGTCACTGCAGCACTGTGCTCGACTTGGCAAAGCATTAAATGGAACAGTAATGTAGGAATTGCATTTGCTAAGCTGGCAGACATCAGTTGCACTGATGTGACCTTTATATGCTAAGGCAGTCAACAGCCTCTTCCCACTTCAATGCTTTTCTCAGTGAGATAGCTTTGATTCTCAACAATAGGAACAAGGAAGAGAGTTTTGAATAAAAGTTTTAACTGGGTCTCACTTAATTTGCTGTGCATGGTGTAATGGGTTGACCCCAGCTGGCAGGTAAGGCACCACCCAGCCACTCGCCCACCGTGCAGCAGGATGAGGGAGACAGATGGGAGTGTAAAAACCGGAAAACTCATGGGTTGAGACAAAGACAGTTTAAGTGAAGCAAAGCTGCTTGCACAAGCAGATGAAAACAAGGAATTCATTCAGTGCTTCATTGTCAGGGAGATGTCCATCCCCTCCCTGGAAAGCAGGGCTCCAATACGGGTGGTGGTTGCTTGGCAAGTCAAGTGCCATAATGCTGAGTGTCCCTGCTCCCTCCTCTACCCAGCTTTTATTGCTGAGCTTGGTGAGGAATATCCCCCTGGTTATTTTGGGTCAGCTGTACTGGCTGTGTCCCCAAATTCTTGCACATCCCCAGCCTGCTTGCTGGGGGAGCAGAGCAGAAAAAAACAGAGGCTTTAATACTGTTGTATGTGGTAGCAATTCCCATGTTTAGTGGAAATGCTTCTTTTTTCCTTCTAATACTGCATGTGTTTTCATTACTGTGATTGGTGCTAGTTTGTGCAAGATAATATTTTTAAGATGTTCATATTTAAATATTTTTAGATAAGATGTATATTAGTAAATTGGATTATTTCTTCTTCATTTGTAGCCTTGAATGATTTACTTAAAAATATTTAAGAGAAGCTCTTGGTTTCTGCTACCATTGCTTTACCAAAATGTCAACCAAGCCTACACCAGTTGGCAGAATCTGGTTTATCTTTGTCCTTGTGCAGACTTAGCTGAGCAAACATAGTTGCAGCTAGTGCATCAGCCACATTTAATATGCAGCTGTATGTCGTAACTGCAAAACATTATTAATACTTGCAGCATTAAAAGTCATTATTTCAATCTGCTGCCTCAAGCTTTTGCTTCCCACCCTTTCCCTTGAAAATATTTCATAGAGGAAGTAGCACAAGCTTATGATTTAGAAACAAGGAAAACTGTGTATATACTTGTGCTTTACATCTGTATTTATCTCAGATTACATCTGTACCTCCTTGATCTTGTCACTTACCTCTGTTTAAATTGTGCTTATTTGCTGCATTTGTGCAATTTTATTTCCTGCAATGAACTATTGATGGAATTAAATTATTCACCCAGTATTTTGCTTTGGGGTCCAGTGATGAAAGAGGTATGCATACTTCAGGGAAATTTAAATGAATTTCAGATGTTTTAAATTAATTCTTCAGTTTCTATCCCTGAATCCTCAGAAGATAGGGAGTAATGTAGCTGTTAAAATATTTAAATTTTAGTTGGGGAAAAAAAATTATTTTCATGTTGTTGACATGCCATACCAATGCTCTCTGATTTATATTTTACTTATTATGAGAGCCCCCAATAAAGCATTGTGATGCAATGAAGAAAGGGGCAAAGAGAATCAGGTAATGCTTAACAGGGGAAGAGGAAGCAGGGCTGAAAGCTCCCTTCAAGATCACATTCCTCCCAAATTTTGCCTGACCAGTTCCTAAAAGCCTTCTAGTGATGGGAGCTCACTCTGCCTCCCCACAGAATGTTTATTTGTAGTTGTGTTTGTTCCTTTTGTTTTGAGTGACAAGTCTGTTGACTGTAGGCGCAGTATCTATGTGGGAGTTTGACAAACTACTTGATAATCATTTTATTATAAGTCTCATCTGTGTCACAGTCTCTGTTGCTTATCTTTGTGTCTGTTTGATTATTGATGAAGCTCAAAGTGTTTCAGTCTTTGGTGCTTTCCGGCTCCTGAGAGGATTCCATTAAATTATTTTAAAACATTTTTGAGTGTATTTTGTCCTCCAAAGGACTATTAAACTACTGTCAGACAAACCATTGTCTGTGGTGCAAGACTACAACAAGACAGAAAAGTTTTGTTTCCTGTAAGATTCTATAAAAACTAAACCTGACAAGTCCCTATCTCAGTTCAACTTCCTGCTTCTGCAGAGTTGTCCATTTTGAAGTACTTGTTCCCTTTCAGTGGAATGCAAGGTATCAGCTGATGCTCTAGTCTAACAGTTGTGGTCCTCTCGTGCCAGAGCTTGTTTTCTCCACAGGAGAACCTTGCATCCTTCTCTTTTTTTTGGCATGGATATTATAAAAGCAGCTTTAATGTCATCTGTAGGAAAAGAGAATCGTGATAGAGCGCAAGGGAAATGAGATCCCTGTAATTGTGAAATTAAACACAAGTTCTTTTAGTTTAAATGCAGCACTAGAAGCCTTGTGGTTGAACAAAATCTAATTTGAAAAGAAATCACACTTTGTACTTGTGATTTTGTGTACACTTTGCGTACTTGTGTGTACACTTTGATCCCATTTTGCATTAGACAGGATGTTTTCAAATACCTTCTGTTTCTCCAATGGCAGATCCGAACTGATGTGGCATCAATGGCCTATTAATTTTCTTGACCTGTCTGCAACAGTTAGATTTTGAGCAGAACAAGAAAAAACAGTGAAAAACTGATGTGGGAACAGAGTGGGCTTTTATCTAAGGAAGTTCTCCAGTGTTATGACTGGTACATTTTCAATGTCCATCTGTTACACTGCATAGGTCAACAAGTAATATTTTAATTATGCTTGTGTTTGGTGTGTTTTATTTTTCCTTTCATTTAGGCTTTCATATGCGAAATTGCTTTTCTGTTAAATGCAATTCTTGGAACCATAGTGGAATATTGGATCATCTCAGGTTTGCTTTTGGACAGAAATGTATTTCATCAAGTAGCTGATGACATGGCCTATTACTTTGCCATTTCATGTGATGGTGAGTGTTGGAAAGGACTTTGAAAAGTCTTTTAATCAGGCTGAAGTCCTAACTAAAATCCTCAGTTCACTTTCTAGTTATGTTTTACCTTCTGTTGCAGCTGTACAATCTTATGGATCACTGTGTGTATATGCAGGAAACTGTTTTATTGTGTGTATGGTTTTACTGTCTGTTGGTCCCACCCAAGCAAAGACCAGATAGAACACACTTATTAAAACCCCTCTAGATAAATCTCAGTAGATGTTAGTGCAAAAGCAAGACTTACACCTTGTGAAGAAGAGCAGCAAAAATCTTTAAAGCTGTCCTGCCAGTTCAGGGAGACCTTTAAGCATATCATAATAAGCCATAACTTCAGAGAGGCAATTGGAGACACTTTAGCTCAGGTCAATCAATCCTCAGGTGAAATTTTTCACTCCACAGACTTGATCTTATTTGCTAAAGACACTTGAGCCATAAGTCCAAAAGCTCACTGAACTTCTTGGATCATACAGACTCAGTGAAATACTTTGGTTGTGTCATGCCAAAGTGTTAGAATTTATTTGGGGAGGGGGAAAGAATTCAACCCCATTAATCACTGTGGTTCCTTTTCATTAAATATATGACATAAAGAAAAATGTCAAGACTCAAATGAGCCATTGTCATTTCATGTGAAAGGTTGGTTCAAGTATCTGTCCTTTTAGCAGCTAGGGAACAAAGAACTGAAAAAACAGAAAAAAATTACTGAATTTTAAAAACTCAATTTTCAAACTTAACTCCCACCAAAGCTTACCCTACCGATTATGAAGTAGTGGGAAAACTTTTAACTCAGGTGTTAGACCTGTATGAGTATCCTGGTTCCAGTCAGCATTTTCTCTAGAGATAGATGCATGTGGGCTTTCATTTAAAGTGTACCTGCCTTCTGTCTAGCCTTCCAGTATCTGAAGGGGGCCTACAGGAAGGCTGGGGAGGGACTATTTATAAGATCTTGCAATGACAAGACAAGGGGCAATGGGTTTAAACTGGCAGAGGGAAGATTTAGACTGGATGTTAGGAGGAAGTTCTTTCCAGTGAGGGTGGTGAGGCACTGGAACAGGTTGCCCAGAGAGGTCGTGGCTGCTCCCTCCCTGGAGGTGTTGAAGGCCAGGTTGGATGAGGCCTTGAGTAA
The DNA here is from genome assembly GCA_013399055.1 of Ramphastos sulfuratus. Classification (NCBI taxonomy): domain Eukaryota; kingdom Metazoa; phylum Chordata; class Aves; order Piciformes; family Ramphastidae; genus Ramphastos; species Ramphastos sulfuratus. The sequence goes on along the minus strand of WBNM01022515.1, from coordinate 1,735 downwards.
GCTGTGCTAGTGGGAGGTGTCCCTGCCTATGGCAAGTGGTTGGAACTAGATGATCCTTGAGGTCTCCTTCCAACCTTACCATTCTATGATTCTATGATTATGGGAAAATCATTCTGAAAAAGTTAAACTAAGATCTTAGTCTCTAGACAAACAGTTCCAGCTCAGTCTTACAGAATGCAAATTACCAGGACCATTAAAGCCTGCCTTAGATGTTAAAAGGCCAAATCAGATAGAACTTTATATTGTTTAAATGAAAGGAGCTTTTACCACCTACTACTGTTGCCACCTCTCCAACAGATTCTGGCTTTCATAGAAGAGTGAGAATGCTGGGTTATAGGTATTTCGGTAATACTTTCTAACTTTCCTGGACACAAATGGAAAATTACACTTTCTATGCTCTCTTTCACCAAGAGCTTTCCCAAGAACAACATTCAGTCTGGTTACAGAAAGAAAAGATTCTTTGCTTCTCAGATGTTTCAGTTGCTATTTTGACAAAAATTCCTGTCCCAGTATCAAAACAAAAATACTACCCTAAAGAAAAATCAAACCCAACCTAAAGAAAAATCAAACCCTAAAGAAAGATCAAACCCAAACCCAGAGAGGTAGGCCAGGTGTATGCTTGATGGAGAGTGGCAGAATAATCTTTATCTACCTCTATATCTACTTGGGTTTTTTTCTGTAAACCAATATGAATTATTTCATCCATCTGAATGGGGTTGGTACTTGCTTGCCATCACAGTTAATGAAGAATTTACAGGTCACTTGCTAGTTAATTTTCCGTTGTTCATGTGTTAAGCATTTTATCTAATTGCACTTGCATTGTGTCAAGATTTGGAAGGTGATCACTTCCCTAATTTCCCAAATAACTAATTTAATTCTCAAAATCAAGGTCTAACTCTTACAAGACTCTCTTTAGAGTGGATTTTTTAAAAGTCTCACATAAAGAGTGGTGTGTTCCCTTCAAAATCTGTTGGACCATTCTCCTAGAAGCTGGCCTTATTGTCAGATGGTGAATAAAATATCTTAATGTGAGTAATTTTAGTAATTGTCCTGGAGAATAGCTTCTAATATGCAACAGCAAAAAGAAGAGCTATCTCCTAAATAACTCTAGGTGTACACGTTTATGTATTCTCTTTTGAAGATTTTTGTTTTCTTTCTCCCTTTTGCCTTTATCCAGATTTTTTGTTACACGATTTAAACACTTTCATTTGTTCCATAACATCCCCCTGGCTTCAGATGTTTGTGGCAGAAGCAGTTTTTAAAAATATGTGTTTACAGAGGAACATAACTGTTTCTAAAGGACCTCTTTCTCTTCAAAAAATAGTAAGTAACTCTTCTGCTTAAGAGCAAATCACATGTGCTTTACAAGTAATCGAATTCATGACATACTTGAAAAATACCTTTCTCTTGTGGTCTGAAGTGAGCTCATTGTGTTGTCTTCCAGCCATAGACAGACTCTGTTGCATTTAAATGTCTCTTTGCCCAAGATCTGGCTTGAAGACAGTGGTAAGATTTTTCCTGCCAGGTAGTTTGTGGCATGTGATTAATTTGTTGCCATGTTGTTAACATGAAAAGTCACAACGGAAGCTTTATAAAATGATCTTTGATGTAAATACTTCATTGCAGTGTTACATTTGTAATTAAGGGAAATGCCAAGTATCTTTCCCTTCAAGTGCTTTGCAGAGGTTAAGTCTATTATTCTGCTTCCAAGCATTTTTTTTTATTTTATATATAT
>WBNM01022512.1:36464-67889 GCA_013399055.1 Ramphastos sulfuratus | reverse complement strand
TTCTATGATTCTATGAACAGTAGTTTCAACCAAGAGCTGACTTTTCTAATGTGCCTCAGGCTGAAATCACTGAAAGTAAAAATACTCACTTGTAAGCTATCTTCACAGGCCAGCTCAGCAGGCAGCAATTAGTTTCTCAGGCACTCACTCTTCTTCCCATCTTCATGATGGATATTTCATCTAAGTTTATGCTCTCCTTCCTTGCCTTCTTTTCACCACTCTGCCTCTCTTTCCAGTAAGGCTGTGATCTGTCACAGACTCTCAATGGACAAGACCTATACATCCCATCACAACACTGTCATAAGCAGTTACTTCAGACAGGCCAGGATGAAAAGCAGTTTGGAAGGGAGAGAAGCTGCCATGCTTCAGGGCATAGACTTGAACTTTAACCAAGGGAGAGAGATAAAGGAAGGCTTTGGGCCAGACTGGGGGAAATTTTTACCAAGGGCAGGTTACTCCATAATTAGACACTTAAACTTCCTTCATACCGTCTGAGATGCATCTGGTCCTGGCCAACATCAGAGACAGAAGGGGTGGATCGCTGGTCTGATCCAGGAAGGGAATGAGTTTCTTCATTCTTCCTGCCAGTGCACCCAGTTTATAGCAGTTTTTGAAACCACAATGAAATCCCTTTCCAGGCATAACCCTTGCTCTAACCAGTGATAGCCAAAACTCTTTCCCCTAGCCTCGTCCTTCACACTTCCACAAGCAATACAGAGAGAAGCTGGTACAAAGCCAGGTCAAGATGATAAGAACAAAGCCTTGAAGACTGCTCTTAGATACCAGCTTTACTTCAACAGAGGAGGAAATTTTCAAAGAGGTGAACTCTTTCTGTCTTTCTCTCAGGCAGGAGTCTCCTGGGAGGAGAAGAAAACAGCTTTCATTTTAGCGAGTCATGATATTTATGGCCCTTTTATGGGTTTTGTTTGAAAATATGAAAGTAGATGGACTTAAATCTGTTTCAAAAGGGAGGAGATGGGAAGGGGAGACAGCGCATATGAAGGGCACGTGGGGCTGAATCATCTGTCCACGTTCAAACGAAAAGCAAACACCTTCTTTGTTTTAATATGGACCCCTTCTGCCAGTCCTGAGCATAGACCCCTTTATCCCTAATGGCTTACAAATTTTGTATGTACACTACTACCACGAGCACTCACCTTGGGATGAAACAGACTGACTATTAAATTATGCAACTGCAGCACCACGCAACAGTTCAGGTGTGATTGCTCCCAGGAAGCAGACTTTCAGATCACGTTTCCTGCAGAACTGAAAGCTTTATACTGTATTCCTGAGAGGCAACTGTCAGCTTCTCCTTGCTCACATACCGGAGTCTCATGTGGGCTTTTATCCATCCTATTTGTGGTGTCTGTTCAGCAATTGAGGTTGCACCCTTTTGAGGGCCTCCTGCTTTTCATATGTGGAATCTCCTCTGACCCTTTGCCTCTAGGCATTGCTTTTGATCCAATTCACAGACTAAGGAGCACATGCCTTGCAAAATTATTGAGGGAGGGAAGTTTAAGTTGAAGAACTGGGGTTTGCATTTAGTTTTGAATGGAGTTAGGCCTGTGGTCATTTTATCTGCTCTGCAAATGAACCTTCCTAGGTGATGATAGCTACTGGGAAATTTCTGTGAGCAAAATGAACAAAGCTTCCCATTAATTGGTAGTTTCATAAAGGCTATTGTGTTTTCATGCAGCTCTGCTCTCAAGCAAGGAGGGAGAGATGTTCTGCCAAACTAATGACAGCTTTTGACTGGATCTGAGTTTAATATAGATCAAATTGCTGGGATAGTCCATGAAGAGCAACCAATCACACAATATTTAATACCAGCTGGCGTGTGCTGCATCTTTCTTTGCTATTGTACCCTGCAATAATCAAACGGAGAGACAACAAATAGGCAAATGTCTAAAATTAGGCATAATGCTGGCAGGACATGACCGGAAGCACACAGCTGTCTGGCCAGTTTTAAAGAGCCTGTGCCACCATGCTAATATTCCAACATCCAGCAGAAGTCTAAAAAGACTCCTAAGACAGCTCCAACAGATACTCTCAGTAGTCAGGTTCTTTTAAAATCATGATGCTATTGTCGTGGTAGGCCTAAGCAGGCCAAAATAGGCTTATCCATGTCCTGGCTTGTCCAGACATGTTTTTCTGCTCTCCCTCCTTCTGCTATGGGGAGGAGCAACTGCAGCAAAGAGGACAACGGCCCTGGAGCCACTGAGTCTGAGGGCTCTGGCTTGCCCAGACTCGTTTGCATCCTGTGGTAAACAAGGTACACAGACAGGCTCAGCTTGTGCCTGGCCTGTGTTCTGCCCTAAAAAGGGTAAAGCAAACCTATGGCTTCACCTAATATGGTCAAACTTGGCTAACTGCCATTCTGATTGGCTATTCTGTGTCCAAAGGCCCATTAGTCTCAGGCTGGATGGACAAAAGGAGATGAGTAGGGAGCATAACCTGCTCTGCCCTTGTATTCGTGCTTGCTTGCTGCCTGCTACTGCCTGCTGCCATTGCTCATGGCCTTATTACATCCTGAACTGCCTGGAAACTGCCTGCCTTGAGTTTACCAGGAGCAGGCTCTAAATGCTTCCACGCAATCAGCCTGCACAGCCAGCGTGACACCATGCTGAGACTGCACATGGCTTTGCATCCTGCCTGCACCTGAAAGCCTCCTGCCAAGATGGGAAGTCCTGGAGATACACAGACCCTCCAGAGGAGATCAGGACCAGGCAGAGATTGTCTGCCTCCTTTCCCCAGCAGCCTGGGAAGAATCAGAAGTCTCGGCGGGTGACAAGACAGTAACAGAATTCCCTGAAAGTGTTTGAGTACTGTCTGAAGCTGTAGCCAGCCCTGCCAATCAGGAAATAATATTTTGTGAGTAAATAATTAAAGCCTTTTGTAACTCCCCATTGCCTTCTGCCATCAGCAGAAAGGAGCTCACTGAGTCCATCTAGTGGGCAAGCGGAGTATTGACCGCAAGCGGTGCACTGACCGCAGGAACCTTCTCTGCCAGTTCAATTAATGTTATTTCTAGATCCAGTTATTCCTTTGTATAATGTTTCCATGGCCATTGCAGAAGAACCTAATTATTACTAAAAAACAGTGGTTGGGGTGGGGAGACTTCTGACTACTGACTATTAATAAACAATATTAATCTTTGAAAATCACATCTCGCATCAATTAATTACCCCACCATAACAGCTATAAAACCAATAAGATTCTGCTCTTGTGAGACCCCACTTGGAGTACTGCATCCAGTTCTGGTGCCCCCAGCATAAGGAGGACATTCAACTGCTGGAGCAGGTTCAGAGGAGGCCCACAAAGATGATCAGACAGCAGGAGCACCTCTCCTGTGGGGACAGGCTGCAAGGCTTGGAGCTGTTCAGCCTGGAGAAAAGAAGGCTCATGGGAGACCTTAGAGCAGTCTTCCAGTACCTGAAAGAGGCCTACAAGAAAGCCAGGAAGGGACTTTTTACAAGGGCTTGTAGTGATAGGACATGAGAGAATGGACTGAAGCCTGAGGAGGGTAGATTTAGGCTGGATATCACAAAGAAATTCTTTACACTGAGGGTGGTGAGACACTGGAACAGGCTTCCTGGGACAGCTGTGAATGCCTCCTCCCTGGATGTGTTCAAGGCCAGGCTGGATGAGGCCTCGTGCAACCTGATCTAGTTCCAGCCCCATGGCAAGGGGGTCGGAACTAGAAGATCTTCAAGGTCCCTTCCAACCCAAACCACTCTATGAATCTATGAAATGTTTTTATCTCCTAACTAGTACCACCTACTTCTTGGCTCAGTTCTGTGCCCACACACATGCCCTTCTGACTGGAGTCATCCTCCCTTTCATGGTTCCCTGTGCAGAGTCCTTGGTAAGTTTGAATCAGTTTTTAAGATTTATTGATCTGGCCTTGTCCATTCTGTGGTGTGTTCTTTGAGTTAATTTAATGACTGTAAAGCATTCAGGCATGTTGGCATGAGGGGTGCACTGAAAAAAAGTGTGATTGATTGATTGATTGACTATGTAGAGATGTTGTTCTCTCCACAACTAACAATGAAGCTAGTTTTCCATTATACCTATTTATGACTTCCAGGGCATAAATATCTTAACTAAATCTGCTTGTAGGTATGAAGCACATGTGGAAGCAGCTACACTCTTGTGGAAGGCTTAAATTTGTCTATTTTTAAAGACACATGCAAATAAAAATCTTTGAGACACAATTCAGAGGGGAAGCTTCAAAGCACAGAAACAGTGTCCCTTGTCCTGCTCTCTAAGACAGCTTTCACCTCACCAGACCTGGATATCTCAGCATAGCCATCCCAACATTTATTTTAACATGTTGATCCCTGAAACAAATTCATATTATTGCCTGCTTTTATAAGTCACAAGTGATGTTTTCCCTTTGTGTCTGTGTGCACACACCCTGTGGCAGGAGAACAGCACTCACAGAGAGCTCAGAAGCTTCTGAATGGCTGTAACAGGGATAGATGGAAAACATGAAATCAGCTCCTGAATACACTCAAGTCTACCAAAGAACAAAAGGCTGCCTAGAAACAAAAAAAGGGTAGGATTCTTCCACATTCAAAAAATGTATGCTCCTTGTGGCTGTCAAAATGGCAGGCAGTTCATTGAACATAACCTAAATTCATGTACTTTGAACCTTTCCATTTTTTTACGTGTAACAAATCTTACTGGCATTTAAATTATTGCTCCTGGGCAAAGAAGTTAGCACCTTGCTAAGAGGACTGGGGCAATTCACATCCCATTTAGAGCTATTCCTCCAGCTCTCTAGAGAACTGTGTATTTATTACACCTCCTTCCAGTCGGGGAAGTTTTCCACACAATTAGAACAATCAGAGATTTAACTCACTTTTGTTTTACTAAATAACAAGTGAAGGGCCATGAAGATGCTGAGAGGGCTGCAGCAGCTCTGCTGTGAGGACAGGCTGAGTTGGGGCTTTACAGCCTGGAGAAGAGAAGGCTTCCAGGAGAGCTTGGAGTAGCCTTCCAGTATCTGAAGGGGGCTACAGGAAGGCTGGGGAGGGACTATTGACAAGGTCTTGTAATGACAGGACAAGGGGCAATGGGTTTGAAGTGGCAGAGGGGAGATTGAAAGTGGATGTTAGGAGGAAGTTGTTTGCAGTGAGGGTGGTGAGACACTGGCACAGGTTGCCCAGGGAGGTTGTGGAGCACAGAATCACCCAACATGATCTTTGATCACGTTGGGTGATTCTTTGCTCCACAACCTCCCTGGAGGTGTTCAAGGCCAGGTTGGATAAGGCCTTGAGTGACCTGTACTAGTGGGAGGTGTCCCTGTCTATGGCAGGGGGTTGGAACTAGATGATTCTTGAGGTCCCTTCCAACCTTACCATTCTATGATTCTATGAAATTCCAGAGAACAGGCACCTAGCTCTCAGTGAGATTTTGCTGGAGTACATGAGCATGCAGTGTTTCCTAGCCCCAGACTGTATTAATCACATGCTTTCTGCATCTCTGTTGGAATGTCTATACATTTAGGAAGGTCATGGATACTGTTTTCATGTTATAATGTCTATATTGAATGTGTTCCAGCTAAAGCCTTTAAGGAAAAGCAGGCAAGGCAACAGAACCATCTCCAAGTAACATTTTTGTCTCAGAATTCATCTAGGTCTCCATCACATCTGACTAAGCATTTCTGAAGGAGCTGCAAAAGAAGGAAATGGTGCTAAACTCCTTCTTAAATTATCCAGTCTAAATGAGTGTCACCTGCAATAAATCAAATTGCACCTAGGAAAATCCTAGGTGGGGGAAGAAATGGGCCACAGCCCCACACTGAGCAGTACTGCAATGCAGAATGCAGCTGTTACAGTAGGAGTCACTTCTTTCTGCCACATTCCCACTTCCTTCCAAACTTGCTTCTGCCATGTTGAATTCCCAGTCTAGCACAGAAATCATTTTATCATCTGTGTCCCACTAAGGTCTCTCTCACCCTTTCCATTTCTCACAGTCCCCTTCCCATTTCTCACAAATTTGGCATTTCTGTAAATCCCAACATCTCCTTCCTTCTCACAGAGGCTGCTCCATAACCTTTCCCCAGGTATTTATACTTCTAAACAAAATCAATGTTTTGTATTAGCCTCTTTGACTTACATACACATCTTACTCTTTCTGTCCAGTGTAGGTACCCTTCTTAATTTGCCTTCAGATCTCTTTTTGAACACTTCTTCTCTCCTAGCTTTTCAGCTTTCATCACTTTCTTACTTCTTTCTGAACTTCAGACCAACATGAAATGGGTTCCTCTCTCATGTACCCCTCTAACTTCTTTGCTTCCCACATACTCTGTTGAAAGGACTTTCAGGAAACAGAAGAGTAGAAATGAGAGGTTGGCTGTGAAAAAACACAGAGGCACTTAATGAGAGCACTAAGATGAGAGATGAAATTCAAGGCTACTAAATGTAAAGCATTACATGTGAGAAAACTTAACATATGAAATAATTATCTTGGAGCTGATTATTGCCATCCAGTGACAAGATTCCATGAAAATACCACCCTGCTGTTCAGCAACAGGAACAAAAGAAAGAAAGAAGAGGGGGGGAAAGGAGGAAGGAAGAGGGGGGGAAAGGAGGAAGGAAGAGGGGGGGAAAGGAGGAAGGAAGAGGGGGGGAAAGGAGGAAGGAAGAGGGGGGGAAAGGAGGAAGGAAGAGGGGGGGAAAGGAGGAAGGAAGAGGGGGGGAAAGGAGGAAGGAAGAGGGGGGGAAAGGAGGAAGGAAGAGGGGGGGAAAGGAGGAAGGAAGAGGGGGGGAAAGGAGGAAGGAAGAGGGGGGGAAAGGAGGAAGGAAGAGGGGGGGAAAGGAGGAAGGAAGAGGGGGGGAAAGGAGGAAGGAAGAGGGGGGGAAAGGAGGAAGGAAGAGGGGGGGAAAGGAGGAAGGAAGAGGGGGGGAAAGGAGGAAGGAAGAGGGGGGGAAAGGAGGAAGGAAGAGGGGGGGAAAGGAGGAAGGAAGAGGGGGGGAAAGGAGGAAGGAAGAGGGGGGGAAAGGAGGAANAAAGGGGGGAAGAAAGAAAGCAAAGGGGGGAAGAAAGAAAGCAAAGGGGGGAAGAAAGAAAGAAAAGGGGGGAAGAAAGAAAGAAAAGGGGGGAAGAAAGAAAGAAAAGGGGGGAAGAAAGAAAGAAAAGGGGGGAAGAAAGAAAGAAAAGGGGGGAAGGAAAGAAAAAAAGGGGGAAGGAAAGAAAAAAAAAGAAAAAAGGAAAAAAGAAAAATAAAAGAAAAAAGAAGGAAAAAAATGGCACCACAAAACCAAACAAACTGACAAAAAACAACCAAAAAAAAAAAACCCACCAAAAAAAACCCAAACCAATAAGAACCAACAAAACAAACAAAAAGGATGCACACTGTTAGGAGTTAATAAGGAAGGAACAGGGAACAGGAAAAACAGAATGTGATTATGCTTCAGAAGAAATCCCTGCCACACCTTCACACTGAATACTGCGTGGGGATTTGTTCCCTCATCTGAAACATGACAAAGCAGAGCTGGAAAAGGTTCACAGAAGAACAGGCAGGATAATCAGAGACGTGCAGCAGCTCCCATACGAGGAATGAGTAACTCAGGCTGCAAAACAGAGCTAAGGATGGGGCATAATGATAGAGGAGGACAAAATCTGGAGCCCATGTAATACTAACTAAAGATTACTTTGGCACTGAGGTGGGCAGCAGACTGAGAACTGATAAAAAGGAGCTGGGTGAGCATTCAGTGGAGAATAAGTTGTGGGTCTTCTTGCCACAAGAGCTCGTGGAGGCTAGCAGGTACAAGGCTATAATGGCTATAATTCAGAAATGACTAGGCACCTCCACAGAAAGAAAATCTATCAAGGGCTATTAAATACAACAATATCACATCTGGCTCACAAAGTCCTTGAGTTGCAAATGATTGGGAGCTGGAAGACCATGCTGGGGAAATGTCCCTTATATCACTGCTCTTATATTCTTCCCTAGGTATTCGCTGTTGTTCTTTGTCAGAGACAGGATATTGAGCCAGATGGACCTTTGTCCTGACCCCATACAGCCTTTCTGATGTTCATGTGTTCATATTCTTAACTGACAGTATGGATGCTCCTTGCACTTTCACCTTCCACCACACAATGCCCAAAAAAACCCCTCCTGCCTACAGCATCGAACTGAGGCTGAGCAAAAAAATATCAGTCCTAGCAAATCTTCATTGAAAAATCCTTCCTGGATAAATTTGGGTACTTCCCTACTCTTTTAATCTAGTGTCAGACCAGTGTCATTGCTGAAAACCCATTCACTTTGCAGCTCTGGTCACCTGAAACAATCTGTGCAGATCTCTCCTCTTTCACCGATTCCCTACCTCCTTCTAAATGTTCATCTTAAAACCTGACTTTCTAGCCTGCCTTCAACCTCTCCATTTCTGTCTCTCCTGGTTATTGGTCTTATGACTGAATGCTTTAATATTTTCACCATGCAAGGTCTTTATGTCACTGTTTCATGTAATTTATACCTGTGAGCTGGAGCCTTTCCCATCTGGCTTTCAAGCACAGGCCATACACTGAATGGAGTCCAAAATGATCCCCACCCCCTTATTGCTTTGGGGGTTTGGCTTTATTAACAATGATATAAGCAATAAGAAAATAAAGTTCACCTATTTCTAAGGCTTCTCCCTCATGACTGCTCAGCCAGTATCTTAAATGCCCTCTCCCCAGCAAACCATTTTTATCTCCCTTTTACAAAAGTGAACTAATAAGCCACCTACCTCAGTGAGTCAGCAGAACCCACTTAACCCTTTCCCAGAAGGGTCAAAACTGGCTATCAGGGTTGTTTGGCTCAGGCTTGTTATAGAACCATATTCTGCCCCTCAGTCTTGAATAATTTATTTGTGCAGCAAACCTAAATTACTGTTTAAATCAAAATGCTACCCAAACAAAGGCTGTGCTGTACAGTGCAAAATGAAACCAATTACTATATCATATAATGCTCATCTTTTACAGTGTAAGATGCCCCCTACAGCATTGCAGAGGACATTTCTGTTGAGAACAGCAGCCAGCCACAGGAACTCAGAGAGAGATTTTTCAAAGGGAATCAGCCTTTGATTAAAAAAAAAAAAAATTACATTCAGTAGCAGAAGGTATTGCACACTTCAGTTTTGATGGATCAAAGCAGAAGACCTTTTCTAGACTGAAACTGAAGTGAGCTCCAAACATGCACATGCAGAGTTATTTTCTACAGAGCAACTTTACCAGGGATGAAGAAAAGAGGAAAATGCCTCTCCTAACATGCAATGCAGAAATCAATATAAAACCTCAGAGTGTGGATCAAAGCCCAGGAGTCCACAAGTTAAAAAAACCCCACAACTCACAGAAGTATGCTGAAACAAGACATGTACTGTATTATGCATTACACTGGTGTGGAGGTGCATTATAACCCTTATAGCACCTCTGGATATCAGGAACATTAACAAGACCATGTTCCTTATGGAGTTAAAAAACTTAATTTGAGTTTACTTTAAAAAAACCAACCAAACAAAAGAAACCACACAAGTAAAATATGTTCTTCCTCTTATTTCTCTATCCTTGTTATTGTTCAATCACTTGCCTTCAAGACTACATTTACCTGACAATAAATATCTATCATTTGCTCTAGTCCTGGCTATTAGAAAGAGTCATCTTTATCTTTAGAGAAGCAGGGGTGATGTCTAATCAGGGAGTTCTAGTTGAGAGAAAGCTTGGCCAAATTGGCAGCTGCATTTTGTTATCAGTAACCATTATTCAGATGGTACTGCTGATGTGGATGGCATCATACAGACAAGGACAAAGTCCACTCCCTTGCCCCATGGAGCTTGCTGTCTATACTACACAACTGACACAGGGAGAGGTGCCAGCATAATCACAGAATTGTCAGGGTTGGAAGTGACCTCAAAGATCATCCACTTCCAATTCCCTGCCATGGGCAGAGACACCTCCCACTAGATCAGGTTGTAATAGTAATGAGCTCTAAGCATCACAGCAGAAGGGAGAAGAGATCACCAAAAAAAAAAAAGAAAGAGAAAATTTCCTGTGAGAAAGCAACACTGCATCATCCCTTTGTTGCCGTTTTATACTAAGCTATGGCAGAGGATTTTGATGTTTCTAAATGGTCTGCACACAAGAGTGAACACAGAATTTCACAGTAGAAATCAGGAGACACTGGGTGCCATGTTAAGGGTAAGATCCTGATGTAGGTGTTAGTAAGAGAGTTGGAGGATGTTGACTGGTGACAAAGAGTTGGTGTTTTGATGCCCCAAAGACACAGTATTGTATAAGCGACAGAAGCCATGCTGTGGCAGGCCTGCTGCATCACATCACACAACTGTGTCCAGTTCTGGGCCCCTCAATTCAAGAGAGATGTTGAAGTGCTGGAAGGTGTCCAGAGAAGGGCAGCAAGGCTGGTGAGGGGCCTGGAGCACAGCCCTGTGAGGAGAGGCTGAGTGAGCTAGGGGTGTGCAGCCTGCAGAAGAGGAGGCTCAGAGCAGACCTCATTGCTGTCTGCAGCTATCTGAAGGGAGGTTGTAGCCAGGTGGGGTTGGGCTCTGCTGCCAGGCAACCAGCAACAGAACAAGGGGACACAGTCTCAAATTGTGTGTCAGGGCAGGTCTAGGCTGGATGTTAGGAGTAAGTTCTTGACAGAGAGAGTGATTGGCATTGGAATGGGCTGCCCAGGGAGGTGGTGGAGTCACTGTCCCTGAAGGTGTTCAAGACAAGCCTGGATGGAGCACTTAGTGCCATGGCCTGGTTGATTGGATAGGGCTGGGTGATAGGTTGGGCTGGGTGAGCTTGGAGGTCTCTTCCAACCTGCTTGATTCTATGATTCTATGCTCATGAGGCTCTGCAGGGCATGGAAAGACCCAAGGCTCTTAACTTGGTGTACTCAGTTAAGATGGAGACTGTGCTCCTTCCAGTCACTCTGAAAAGTGGGCTTTGTACTCATGATACAAACACCACATTAAATGTAAAACACAACTAAACCTACCATCTCCTAAAAATGAGCTTCCAAGTATCGTGTTTGGTTGGTGTGTAATTTGTTCTTAGGTGCATGGTGCCTTGTACCAACACTTCAGTTATACATCATTTTATTATGAGGTCAGTTTGTGTATCACTCCTTTAAGTTCACCATGTTGAAAAGTACTACATGGCAATCTGACTATAGATGTAAAAGCACAGACTTAGCTGAGCTGCATAACACAAAACAAGCTTCAGAAACNAACCAAACTGGAGCAGAGATGAGTTCATCTAATAGAAAGCAATGGTACCATAGGAATGCATTCATTACTGCATTGAACTTCTAAACAGAGACTTTTTTTTTTCCCTAGTATTTCACTTTGTTTCTGTTACTTAATGAAGTGAAACAGTATTCATACTGGATATACAAAACGAGCTTCAGAAACCAGTGTAATTTAACATTAATCCTAACCCTACCCATAACTCCATTTCTGTGACTATACCAGAACATGATTTTTAGATGTGTGTTAATATTACTGCATTTCTCCTCTTTGACCCAGCATTATCAGCAGGAACCAACCAAACTGGAGCAGAGATGAGTCTATCTAATAGAAAGCAATGGTACCATAGGAATGCATTCATTACTGCATTGAACTTCTAAACAGAGACTTTTTTTCCCCTAGTATTTCACTTTGTTTCTGCTACTTAGTGAAGTGAAACAGTATTCCCTTGAACTCTCTGGTTTCTGTAGACATTCATAAGACTTGTGCAGAAAATGGAGCCTACCTGGCAATATCTTCTTAGTGGTATAAAGTAAAACTGATTAGGAGAAGCACATTCTTCAAGTTCTTAGAGAAGGCAGTTGGCTTCCTCCATTTATGATCAAAAAGATCCTAGGGAAAAAAAAAATATGTCCAGTCTTAAATGAGACTACAAAATTGAAATAACCAAACTGGGATGTGATTGGTCTTTTGAACTGAAGTGCCACCATTACTTGCTTTTGCTGCTGAAACATCATCTGGCTCCTAATGACTTCTAACATTGTGTTCCTGCGTACATTGATCATTTAATACCAGCATCTTCTTTCTGACAAACCACAAACACTTCCAAAACTTGACCTCTTCCCTTCATCGCTTTTGATTAAGAAAAGAACTATCTGCAGGAAATGCCCTACAAACCACAAAGGATTATCAGAAATATAATGATGAGTGATTCGGGAACTCTGTGGCTCTTCTTGTGTTCCTGTAATCTGATCTTGGTCACTCTTCCCTTCTCCGCCGAAGCTTTTCCGTAGTTTCTTCTAGTCGGCTTCTCCAGGCAGCGATAATGGCATCATCATCATCATCATCCTTCTCTTCTTCCTCTTCTTTACGCGTGCTTCGCCTGTACTGATAGAGCTGTCTAGATGCAAATCTTTCTTCACTTTGCTCCACTTTTGCCTCCTTCTTTCCATCCTCTTCAAACTTTGAAAAGCTCTGGGTAAACTTTCTCTTAGCTCCAAATTCTGACGTGTCTGACCTGGCTTCCTCTTCGCATGCTTCCACATGATGAGATCTGACTCGACTCTGTGTAGAGGGTTCATGGGATTCAGAGTCAAAGGATGGTTCAGGTGTTTGGCTGAAAACATTCCTCTCTGGGCTCTTTTCTCTGGAACTTGTTGTCTCACTGACCCTTGACCTTGTGAACTTATACATCTTTTTGTCTTCTTTTGCAGAAGCAGAGGAAAATCTTGACATGGTTCTCAGTGAATCTCCTTTTGACTCGTAGGAAGAACACCTGTCTAGCTCTTCTCTCTGGGTTCTGGAGAATCTGTAACTGGATGTTTCAGAATCCATCTCTCTGACTTTGGATGATCTACTGTATTTCTCTCTAGCCTCTCTAGCCTGCTCACTTTGTTCATAATATGACAGTGGTTCTCGTTCTGCTTTCAGGCCACTGAGCCATTTGGTAATATCAGTCTCTATGTCTGACTTCTGTGCACCTGTGTTTGCAGGTTGAGTGGAGAGATCAAAAGTTGCATCAGTTCTGTCAAGATCTGCTTGCAAGGGGCACCTGTGGCTGTTTGTTGTACTCTCGCTGTCATCTTCCATTTCATTTTCCTCTCCTTTGGTCATCTTCTTTTTAAATAAAGTGCTACGTTTATTGTCTGAGATCACCTTTTCAACTTGATAATCTGCCATTTTCTCTCTCATTTCCATTTGCATCTCTTTCTCCTTCCTCCTGAGTTTCTTTAGGTCAACCTCATCAGCAAAGAGACTGTGAAGTGGCTTGCTTGTCTGTGTTATCTTCGCATTCGAACTAGTCCTTTCTGTCCTTGTGCTCACTGAGGTATTGCAAGACAGGACAGATTGAGACTCGGCCCTGTGCAGGTCCTGCTGGCGAAGCTGAGAGGAAGCAAGAGATGAGCCACTCTGAGCGCTGAGGAGAGAAACCTTATCATCATCTGCACGCCTGCCAGGGTCTCCTGACATTACACTGGAGGCCACTGCAGATGATGGACGGGACAGCATCATGATCTCATTCTGCTTCTGAGCAATGGTTTCACTGACCACGCTGGCAATCCAATTCTGAATGCTTGCTATGGATATTGTGTCACCTGGGCCAGCTGGGAGATTGGGAAGGGGTATACTTGGCGTCTGAGGCTGTATGCTGCCCCTGGTCTGTGATAAAGACGAATGATTTGTCTGCATGCTCAGTGTAGAAGCTGCATCTTCAGCACCACTTGCAGAAGGTGCTGAGGGCCAGAAAGCTGAGAGCGGGATACTCCCACTCATAGCACTGTCTGTCTCCCAGCTGCACATGGACTGGCTTTCTTCTAGAATTTTCTTTGAACGTTCAAGGAGCTCTACACGTCTCTGCTTCTTTTTAGCTGAGGCAGAGTCCTCAGTTTTGGCAAACTCCATGAACTCCTCCTTGCTTTCACTACCCACCTTCTTCTGCCGCTTCATTTTCCAAGCCTGGTAAGCGCTCAGGTTAACATCTGACAAACTCTTCCCTTCTGTCCCCTCCCCACCTGCCTGGCTGCCGTCTTCTGCTGGAGATGGTGCAGAAGATGATGATGCTTCCAAATCTTTCTTGTGAAAGCCAAACTGGATCCTCTTGACCTTCCACCTTTCCAGAGGAGTCAACTTGTCTTTGTTCTTCTGGCAGAAATTGTAAAAGGAGCTAGTGTCCGAAAACACGCTCTCCTCGTCAACATCCCTCTCCTTTCTTCCTGTTTCTGGGGACTGTTTCTCCCCACAATTTTTATTCTTAGAATGATACCTCTGAGAAGCTTCTTTCTCGATCTCCAGAAGCCTCTGGTTCCACATGTCCCACGTGCTCTCTGAAGATGTAGAGCCTGCACGGCTCCTCCTCACCCTGCTAAAGCTATTGGCTTCCAGCTGCTTTTTTAGGGTTCGGATCTCAAAACTGCTCACACTCTCAACATCACTGAATTCACCTGAGAGGTAAGGTCTTCCTCCCATGCTGGAATCTGAGTCATCCTCTCTGGGTGGACCCTCCATTTGGTATTTTTCATTTCTGCACTGCCAGTCATGGATCCTCTGTTCCACATCCTCCTCAGATTGTTCCCCTTCCTGATCCAGAAGCCTTGGAGATGTTCTTCTGTGGTTAACTTCTGTTTCCTTTGCAGGCAAGCCTTGTTTCTTCCTCCATTCCTCATATAACTGTTCCTCTTCCTCCTCACTGATAAGGGTGGAGTGTTTAGAAACCCAGCTAGTTCTTTCCACTGATGAAGAGCTTATAAAACTACCCAGCAGGCTGCTAGCATCCTCCTCTTCTACTATGATGGAGTGGGCTTTGGCTCCTATAATGCTTTCTGAGTCATCGGCTCCAGATGGCTGGGAAGAAGGCCCCGCATGGACAACAGGACTTTGACTAGGAGTGACTTCTTCATCTCCAGCATGCTCCAACTCTCGTTCCTCCAACAACTGCTCGTTGAGCTCTCTCAGCTGTTTCAGAAAGCCATCATTGGGGTAAATGGCACGCTTCTTTCTCAGAGTCATCAGAGCCTCCAGAATGGTCATGTGGTGGTAGATCATCAGGTAAGCAGCCACTAGCACAGCTGAGCGACTGATTCCCATTTCACTGCTGACAAGGACTTTGCCTGCAGATAGTGAATACAAAAGTAATTAGCTATTTGAAATAGCAGAGAGAGGTTTCTCTGATATGTAGCACCTCTCAATAATGTTAAGCATCCTCTGAATAATGTTAAGAATTAGACAGAATATATGCTTCGGTGAATTAAANCACAGGACTCCAGATCGGGTCTGAATATTTGTTAATATTTGTTACCTTTATCATAATAAAACTCTAGATACATATGAATAAAAAGCACATTAGTTTCAAAAGCTGTGGGCAGGCACAAATAAAAAAACAATCTAAATAGTATTTGTATTTTCACCTATTCACTTAACCTATTCACCCAGCAGATCAAGGAAGGTTCTCCTCCCCCTCTGCCCTGGTGAGACCTCACCTGGAATATTGCATTCAGTTTTGGGCTCCCCAGTTCAGGAGGGACAGGGATCTACTCAAAAGAGTTGAATGGAGGGCTACAAAGATGATTAAGGGGCTGGAGCACATGCCCTGTGAGGAGAGGCTGAGGGACCTGAGGCTTTTTGGTTTGGTGAAGAGAAGACTGAGAGGTGATCTAATTAAGGTTTATAAATATCTGAGGGCTGGGTGTCAAGAGGGAGGGGTCAAACTCTTTTCATTTGTGCCCTGCGATAGGACAAGGGGTAATGGGTATAAACTACAGCACAGGAAGTTCCACTTCAACATGAGGAAGAACTTCTTTACTGTAAGGGTCACAGAGCACTGGAACAGGCTGCCCAGAGAGGTTGTGGAGTCTCCTTCTCCGGGGACTTTCAAGAGCCATCTGGATGCATTCCTGTGTGACCCGAGCTAGATTCTATAGTCCTGCTCTGGCAGGGGGGTTGGACTCAATGATCTATGGAGGTCCCTTCCAACCCCTAAAATCCTGTGAGCCTGTGAACTTCCCCAAGTAATCAAAAAGCTTATATCAGCTGGGAAGATAAGTGATACAGTGTTCTTGACTTGCTGGCTGACTTAGGTAAGGCATTTAAGTTTTCCAGACTTCTATTTCCCCACAGGTCAAAAAGGCAATCTTAGCATTAGCCTCTAGGAAGGTATTGGGAGGATAAACAAATAACTTAAATTTTCCTAAGGCAGATTATAGGACTTATGTACTTTTCTATTAATTTTTTTTTTGCCAGAATCCAGACCTGCTGTTTTGCAAGGCACACTCAAACAGTTACATATAGAGTGGCTGGAGTCACAGCACATCTCAGAACAGCAGAACCACACAACTAGCAGAAGAGAGCTGATTTTGACTGACAAACTGATGCACAGCTGCTCCACTAGTGAGACTCACTGTTCTGCAAGAGCTAGAATCAAAACTGAGGATCTCCATTATTTTGTGGCATGATTTAGGCAGAAACCATCTCTTGCAGAAAAGTAAGATTTGGCACACAATAATTGGTTGGGTTTTTTTTTTTTTTAAGTTACTTTTATAGCAAATTACAGTTAAAGAAAAGCTTGTAAATATGAAGAGGGCACAAATGAGGCTTTGCTAGCTTGCAAATAACTGAAATTACTGGTTTTCAATGTGTGATAAATCCAAGTTTAATCAGGCTGTTTGCACTGAAACTTAATGAAGCCAGTATAAACACCACCTTTATGACTTCTGATGTTACTGCCACTATTTACCTAATGTAACAGCTATTCCTACCATCCCAAAATGTCTTTTACACCTTTCTTACTATTGAAAGTCTCAATTACCTTCCAACTGTTTTAACGGCCAGTAAAGGCTATTTAGCAGCTCACCAAAAGGGGGAGATCTCATTCCTGTTTTGCTTGAAGGCTCCTCTGCAGCTGGTGCTCACCTTCTACGAGCCAGTTCAGCTCACTAGCCCAGTGGAAAACTACTACTTCCCTTCTGGGCTGTCATTGTTGCTGGGTTAGTGACTTGAAGGGTTGACAAATGGCAGCAGTAGTAAGCATTTGTATTATGCCAAGGGTAGCAATGGGAGTTATGAGGCAGGAGCACAGATAAGCAGGGAGTTGCTTCTTGTGATGCTGTTGCTGAGCATTACAAGAAGCAACAGCTGAGCATGGCTCTACTTAAAAAAAACCACAAAAAACACAAACCACCAAAACCAAACAAAACCCAATTCAAACCTTCTTACTTTTCTTCCTGTAACTTCTACTAGGAGATAACTGGATGTTATCTAACTGGATGTTATACCTAACTGGATGTTAGGAGGAAGTTCTTTACAGTGAGGGTGGTGAGACACTGGAACAGGTTGCCCAGGGAAGTTGTGTCTGCTCCCTCCCTGGAGGTGTTCAAGGCCAGGTTGGAGGAGGCCTTGAGTGACCTGTCCTAGTGGGAGGTGTCCCTGCCTATGGCAGGGGGTTGGAACTAGATGATCCTTGAGGTCCCTTCCAACCTTACCATTCTATGATTCTATGATTCTGTAACTTGTCTTTCTACAAAAGTTAAATGCACCAAATGCATATATTTGAAGAATATCAGTGATATCACTGATTGTGGTGTTCACATTTATATTGAATTCCATAAAGATATTCACAGCTGCCCATTGAAGCTGAAACAAAATGACCAGTATGCACTGGAGGTCTGCAGAACAACAGCTGCCAGCCCAGCAAATTATACAGTAGCCTGAGTGTAAACATTCAGGGGCTCAACCCAGCTGTTTGTATTGTTCTAGTAAATCAGCCTGTTCTTTTGTGCTGAGCAGTATGGCAAAACAGAACTTGCAGTGCACTGAAATATATCTACAGTATTATATAATATCAATATTTTAAATACCTATTTGTTGGAGCAGGGCTTCTTTTGCAATAGTAGGGTAATTTCAAAGCAGCTGAGGAAAGTGGCTGGCAGCCAGTTTGAGTCTGAGGATATGGGGCTTGTAGCAGGGGCTGCTGGGCTGCCTCTTCTCACTTCTTTGCCCCCTCCTGTTTTGAATGAGGCATGGCAGAATTGGGCAAGGAGTGTTCACTGTAACTGGATTGTGCTGGTTTGAGGCTAATTGGAATATTTTAATGGAGAAAATTATATTATAGGCTGTGAAAGCAAACCAATGGTGATGTCTGCTTCACTCATAGGCTTGCTGAGATGTATGAGAATAAGAACACAAACATAGATAAGACACTCTCATGGAGAGTCTCGGGCTCTCTAGCTGTTTTGGTCTGGACCTCTCTGCTAACCTAACTAACCACTTTCCTTCTAACCCCCCTGGCCAATCCTCCAAACTCACCTTNACATTGTGCTGAGCTGTAAATAGAGCTTCAGTCCTTAACTTCCAGCTGGCTGAGTCTAGTCTGGGGGATTTTTCATAGTGTGGGGGGGCAGAGAACTCCCAAATCATTACATTACCTCTTCATATTTGGTCCAACCTGTCTAATTCCTATAGCTGTTATCAAACCTTGCTTACGACATCCACTGAAAGTGCTTGTGGCTTTCTGCAGCCCCTATTCAACAGCAGACATGACATTCCCTTTCCCAGCCTCTCTGTAGGAGCTTGTGAGCATAGGGACATTAGAACTTCACTCACACAGCTAAGGGAAGCAATTCAAGACTGATTCTCACTCTGTTGGTGCTATGGGTTCCCTAAGTTGTAAAGGTGCAGCAACCAGGTTTATTTTGGGAAGGTCCCCCTCTTCTTTGTGCCTGCCAGCAGATTTTCCTTCTTTCTGTGACATCTCCATTTTGCCTGTTGCTACATTATGCTAAGCTGTAAATAGAGCTTCAGTCCTTAACTTCCAGCCAGCTGAGTCTAGTCTGGGGGATTTTATAAAGTGTGTGGGGGTGGGGAACTCCCAAACCATCACATGGATGCAGAGAACAAAGTATCTGCCTTCTAGCCAATTACCAACGTGGCATGCCTGTCAGAGTAACTCTTCCACCCATTAATTCCCAAGGCTCCCTAGAGCCACCTGTAGTCTTCTCCTCTTACCCCTGTAAGTCAGCAGTGCTTCGTCAAGGAACTCTGCGGCCGGGCGGAAGTGTTTGGAGATGTCCATATCCGGAAAATCATCCACTTCAATGCCCAGATATTGGATATTCAGACCATTGTAGAAGCCTGCTCCTGTGTATACACCTGTACCATGAGCTGCATTCAAGACATGTGTGATCCCCAGTCTCTTCAAACGGCTTTTGTTCACTGCAACACTTCTTCAGAACAGAAAAAGAAGATGTCAGATACCACTGCTCCTATTCCGGGGGGAAATAGGTTCTCTGCTACAAGGTCTACAGAGCTCCTAGTCTGCATTATTCCTATGCCACTCCACTCAGATTTTAATGTCCTTTTAGAAGTCTACAGGTATTTCTTTCTAATACTCAGTGGGAAAAGAAAATGAGAAACCTACACTCACCAGTGAAGCTGCATCCTGAGTTGTCTCTCCAGCTTAATTTTAAACACATCCTCTCACTCTAGGTTCAGGCTGTTTACTTATTTCTCAATTTCCATCACTCTGTAATTGATGCTTTACACTATATCCTCAGCTAATTCTGTCTGTTCACCTGCACCAGTGTCTCAGACAGCTGAGCCATCCCACAAAAGACCAAACCATTTCCACTTGGTGTTTGCTACAGCATTTCTTTTTTAACTCTGTTTTGCATTACAAAAACTTAATCCCAATTTCAGGGCAAAGTCCAGAACAGGGTAATTTGGGCTCACTTGCCTTTCTCTCTCCTGTCAAAGCATCAAAATAACATAGGAAAGATGCTTAGTCTATTGCAGAAGTGTTTCCTTCTCAGCATGCAGAGATCTTTGTGAGCTAGATGCATGTAACTCCTTATGCCTTCAGTGGCTCCATCTGACCACGCACTGGGAATCTTGTGCAACCTGATGACAAAAGCTGACACTCACTTTTCTGCTATGAAGACATTAGGCCAGACTTCATCCACAGCATCCCTGGGAGTCTCCAGCCTGTCTTTCACAAGTGCCCTCTGCAAGTCCATTACACATGGTGTGTTAAACAAGCTGGTGTCATCAATCTTTTCCTTAACGCGGTTGTACAGGTCTTCCACCATCAGCTGCCGTGCAGACTCTAACATCCTGGGACACACTGACTCTACTTTGGTTTCCTTTGTCTTCAGTTCTGGAATAAACTGACATTGTAACTAAAGGCATGTAAAAACAGTGGGAATATACAACCTGTCATTTGTTCCTGGGACAAGTCTTGTGACTTGCTTTTTTTCCCCAGTAACATTGTGCTGTCCTGTCTGCAACATGTGCATGAACACTCTTATCCAGTAGCCTCAAGGTAGTTAGTAATGGGAAAAGCATATTGCACTGTCCTCTCAGTTCAGAGACCTGCATTGACCAACACCCTGGTCATGCTCATTCTAGCTCCAGAAGAATCCAGTCACTCCTTACAGCTTCCTGAGGAGGTGCTGACATCTTCTTCCTAGGATACAGTGAGAGGACACATGGGAAGGTGCAAAGCTGCACCAGGAAACATTTACTTACTTAGAGGGTGGTCAAACACTGGAACAGGCTTCCTAGAAAGGTGGTTGACACCCCAAGCCTGTCAGTTTTAAGAGGTATTTGGACAATGCCCTTAATTAAAGGGTGTTAATATTTGGTCACCCCTGAAGTGGTCAGGCAGTTGGACTAGATGATTGCTTAAGTCCCTTCTAACTGAAACTAGTCTAGTTTGATGCAGTGAGCAACCAAAAATCAGACTGTAGTCACCACTGCAGCCCATTATTCTGCCACAGACTCTGTGCACAACTTCAAAGAAGTCACCAAACTTTTCTGTAAATTGTTACTTCTGTGTGTTTTTCACCTCTGCTTCAGGTGGGCATTTCTCATAAGGGCGTTTTTATCATTTTAGGATCTCTGGATGAGAAAGACAAAATAAGTGCAACTTGAGTCTCTATTACTTACATAGTTCTTTTACCCTTCCTGCTCTTACCTTCGTTGATTATTTGTTTAGCAGCCACAGCAGATGACAGATGGATTGGCTCCATGAAGATGCTCTCTGTATCAGTGTCCGATATCACTGAATACCTGCTAACCAACCACACTGCCTGTTAGGCAAATGCTCTCCACTGAGATCCCATCTCCAGGACTTTTCCCCTTTTCACCCATTCCAGAAGAGGGAAGCAAGGAACTGGAACAGTGAAGGTCCTTTGGTGGTAGGAGGGAAGCCCCAGCTCTTTCCCCAACCCTCACCCCCACCCTGCTCTTCAGCATGACACTACAGGCTTCAGATATGCACTTGGTATCCAGTTTTTGCAGGATTCAGACAGGTCCCCTGGGAAGAAGCTATAGCAAGCTGAAAGTGTAAGAGAATTGACTGATGGAGGAGCTTTTGGGTAGAGATCAGTGACTGGTTTGAGACTGGGAGGGGGATGGATCACAAGGAATAGCTTCCCAAGTAGCTCTCACTTAGACAGGCAGACATCAATATTGTCCCAACTAGAATTTACTGAACAATTCAAAACAGATTATGCTAGAAAACAGTTGTGGTGGGAGGCTTATTTGGTTGCTTTTTGGTTTGGGTTTTGTTGTTTGGTTTGGTTTGTTGGGGTTTTTTTTTCTGCTAGCTCATTGCCTACAAGCAATGGTTTGGTTTGTTTGGTTTGGTTTGTTGGTTTGGTTTTTTTTTCTGCTAGCTCATTGCCTACAAGCAATGGTTTGGTTTGTTGTTTTGTTTTTTTTTTTCTGCTAGCTCATTGCCTACAAACATCCTTTGAGTTACCACAAGCTGCAATGCAAGCATTAAGATTGAAGCCTGTGAACCTCTCCACAGTGAGCACACTGGCTGCTTCATAACATGAGTCTGTGGCCAGTCACTCCACTCAGTGTTGTCTAACTTCAGGTCAGAAACAACTATAAAGCCCACCACTACCTCTGAAGGGAGTTCTTTGACAGGCAGCATGATTTACTTAGGTTTTTGTGGAGCAGAAAAGTGCCACAGTCTTGAAACAAAGATATTTCCATTTAGGTCCACCTATACGGTCCAAGGAAATCTTCTCTTATTTAGAACATCTTAACAAAGTCTTTTACAGAGCTTTTTCCCCTGATGCACACCCTTTACATTTCCTTCCAAATAGATGCTACAGATCACTAGGATGTTTGCTGTCATCACAGAAGCTATCTAGTAATGCAGGCTTGCATTACTTGCAATATACTGGTTTTGTTTAAAGCAGAAGAGGGAGGGTGATTAATGTGCAGTTAGGGTACAGCAAAGTGCAGAGCTAAACTGCTTTCATTCTCCAGAATCAAAATGGAAGCTACAGACATTGGAAACCACTTAATGGGCTCATCTAAGTCATTTAGTTGGGTTCCAGGACTTTCAACCATTACTGAAAGTAACCCTTTTCTAGTTCTTTAAAGGAGCTTGTGAGATGAGCAAGGAGAGTCTCAGTCTCATTTACAGGAGCTGACACGAGCCCTCCCTTCAATTCCTTTTGCTGTAAAGGTTGACTCCAAGCTCAATACAAAAATAACAGTTGCTAATAATCTGCCACCATAGCCTCAACACATTTTGTCTGTTGCTGCCCCAAGCATCCATGGCAGACACAGATGCAGAACTACCCAAGCCAGGATGCCAAGCCAGGGCCTCATTCTGGTTGAGAAGGACCTTGCCATTGTCATCATTACTTTTGGCACTGACAGCAAGAAAAAAAAGGAGAGGGGGAAAAAAGAGAGAAAGGGAAGGGGAAGTGGGAGAGGGAATGGGAAGGGGAAGTGTGACAGGGAGTGGAAGGGGGAGGGAAAGGGAAGGGGTTGGAGAAGGGGAAACGGAACAGGGAATGGGAGGGGGAGGGAGAGAGGGAAGGAAAGGGACGGGGAAGGGGAAAGGGGGGAAAGGGAAAGGAATAAACTGCAGAGGTGCTTCTGTTCATTTCAAGTGGCTGATTAGTAGTAGGAGAGTGATTTATCAAGCTCAATATATATTTTTACTAGTTCCACTAGTAACCTTCCTAAGCAATTTTTAAACACGTGCATGAAATAAGCACTGTCTTCATTTTTCTGCAGTGCCCCACAGTGAATAGGAAACATTTCATAACCTCCTACTTATTGAAGGCCACAGAGACAGGCTCTTTTCAAACTCAATCCCTGCTCCCTGCCTTCAGCTAAAGGCATCTCAAAGTGTACAGAAGGCCCTGCACAGCATTTTGCTTTAGGAACGAGGTACAAAGGGATGTATTTTTCCTTGTATTAGGAGGGAACACATCTACCCATCCTTGTTTTTCCCTTTTTGTAACTCAATTTCTCCTTGCACTGTGACAGCCTCCTGTTTCGTGCCTGAAGCCTGTAGCCAAAGACGGTTTTGAATCAACCCCAAAGACTTTCTGGGGCTGAGAGAGGCTAATATAAACATTAAAAAAATCCACAGGACCTTAGACAGAAAGACTGGGATGAATTTGGGAAGAGTTGACATCCCCATCAGAAGTTTCAGTGTGGAGGTAGGTATGAGAGAATGACACAGGGGAGAGCACCACCACCTCATTCTCCAGTTTATCCCCGCTGTAGGTGCGTGCACTCAGGGCAGGATTGACTAATTAGCGCAGGAGTCCTGCCGCTGCAGTCTCTCTGCCTGCTGCCGTCTCTCTGCCTGCTGCCACACTAACCCCAGCCTCAGCCAGAGGAGGGAAGCCCTGGGCTCCACGCTTCATCCAAGGGCCTGTGTGGAGAGGAGGTGGTGGAAGAGCAGGGAAGCAAAGTGATGCACCACGTGCTGTGAGGAGGCCGTGGCAGTGCCCACGGCAAGCGTACTGACCGGCTGGGCGAGGGGCTGCGCAGATAGTGAGCCTGCACGGCCTTCACAGCTGGGCCCTCGCCCTCCTCCTCCAGCGCCGCATGTTCGCTCTCCGAATCTCTGCTGCTGGCCATGGCAGACCCAAGTGGACTCTCTGAAAAGGGGAGCAGAGCAGAGAGTGTCATTACAGAGGTCCACCAGGACGTCGGCTCCCAGCTGTGAAGCAGCAGTGGCAGGGAGGGTATGACAGAAGGGGGTGCCACCTATTTCTTTCGCGACCCTGTGAGCGGCCCTTGCTGCAAGCCAGCTGCGATGGCTCCTCTGCCAGGGTGCCTGCTGTCCCTGAGGCCTCCTGCAGCTCCCTGGCCGCTGCCCAGTGAGCACCAATGCCCTTCTTGCCAGTGAGTAAGCATGCAGGAAGGCCAGGAAGGAAGGGGTGGTGGGGCAGAAACTCTATCTGTGTGTAGTGGCTGGAAGGAGCTGTAGTCAGCCAGAGCTGAACTAGAAGGAGTGTCAGGGGCAAGAAACATGAGACCTCATCCCCAAAATGAAACACTGCTAATGCTGAAGGCACCGTAGGCCTTGGGACTCTGTCCTTATAATACTTTGTGGGGAGGCTGCCATGCCTGCTCTAGGTGGAAGAGAGCAAGTGGG
The DNA here is from genome assembly GCA_013399055.1 of Ramphastos sulfuratus. Classification (NCBI taxonomy): domain Eukaryota; kingdom Metazoa; phylum Chordata; class Aves; order Piciformes; family Ramphastidae; genus Ramphastos; species Ramphastos sulfuratus. The sequence continues at coordinate 43,517 of WBNM01022512.1, read as the reverse complement.
GCACAGCTTAATTAGCAGCATGAAAACGTAGCAGCCAATGCTTCCCCAGGTACAACCAGAGCCATTTCTTCCTTGCCATGCCACAACAGCGAGTGGCAACTCCGGAGGGCCCCAGCAGCCAGCCTTAGTTTAGGGGGATTACTGCAGCCTTCCAACAGCGCTAAGGAGCAGCTGCCTGTCACAGGGCAGCAAGCAGAGAGGCAGGGAAGCAAAGAAAGGGCACTTACCCTCTGTGCCTGGAGGATTCTGCCAGGGCTTCCTGCTGGAGGCACAAGGAAGGAGTTCAGTGGACAGGAAAACTGGCAGGGAACGGTGCTGAAGGAAGAAAAATCAGCCACCTCCTCTCACTCACTTTGTGGCTTCTTCATCAAGGGGCAGGACAACTGTCAGCACCAAACCTTTATCAGCTTTCTAAATATAGTGTTGTCCTAACGCTGGCTGCTGGATCGCACAGGGAAAGAATTCAGTGCCTCATAGGCGGCAGCTGGTCAAGCACTTAACTCCTTCCCTCCTGTGGGCTGGATCCTCTACTATTTCCTAGTTGCAGGAGGAGCCCAGAGAAGAGACCAGAGCCAGTGCTGGAGCCTCCAGGGAAGCGGGATCCCACCAGGCGCAACTTGAAATGCTGATACAACTTCTGATGACCTTGGGAAATGGTCAGGGTGAGCCACTCTGAGCTTACTGAAAGCAAGCTACCTGTGAACTACCTGGACTTCTATAAGGTCTTTGATACAGTCCTCCACAACATTTTTACCTCTAAATTAGAGAGAGATGGATTTGACAGATGGACACGGAACTGGTTGAATGGCTGCAGCCAGTTACAGTCAACAGCTCAGCATCCCCATGGAAATCAGCCACAATTTTTGCCCCTCAGGGTTCTGTACTCGTACTAGAACTGGTCAGTACCTTTATTAATGACATGAACAAGGGGACTGAGTTCATCCTCAGGCATTTTGCAGATGACACCAAGCTGAGCGGTGCACTTCACTCAGTACAGGGAATGGATGCCATCCAGAAGAACACTGACAGGCTTGAGGAGTGTGCCCACATGAACTGGGTGAAGAATGGCTCAAGAGCAATCTTGAGGAGAAGGACTAGGACGTGTCAGTTGATGAAAAACTCAGCATGAGCTGGCAAGGTGCTCTTGCCGCCCAGAAGGCAAACCATATCCTGGGCTGCATTAAAAGAAGTGTGACCAGCAGGACGAGGGAGGTCGTTCTCTCCCTCTACTCTGCTCTTCTGAGATCTCACCTGGAGTACTGCACCCAGTTCTGGTACACCCAGTATAAGAGGAACATTGGACTGCTAGAGCAGGTCCAGAGGAGGCCCACGAAGATGATCAGAGGGCTGGATCATCTCCCCTGTGAAGATGGGCTAAGAGAGTTGGGGCTGTTCAGACTGGAGAAGGCTCCAGAGAGACCTTATAGCAGCTTCCCAGTACTTGAAAGGGGCCTACATGAAAGCCAGGAAGAGACTTTTTACAAGAGTTTGTAGTGATAGGATGAGAGGCAATGGATTGAAGCCTGAGGAGGGTAGATTTAGACTGGATATTACAAAGAAATTCTTTACACTGAGGGTGGTGAGACACTGGAACAGGCGTCCCACGGAGGTCGTGAATGGACATGTTCAAGGCCAGGTTGGATGAGGCCTTGTGCAACCTGATCTAGCAGAAGGTGTCCCTGCCCATGGCAGGGGGGTTGGATCTTTAAAGTCTTTTCCATCCCAATCTATGAACTTGATGAAATTCAATAAGGCCAAGTACATGATCTCACACCTTGGTCAGGACAATACCAATACAGGCTGGGGGATGAATGGATTCAGAGCAGCCCTGCAGAGAAGGACTTGAGCCCATTGGTGAGTTAAAAATTGGATGTGAGCCAGCAATGTGCACTAGCAGCCCCAAGGGCCAGTTGTACCCTGGGCTGAAGTATGGTCATCTGTTTGAGGGAGGTAATTTTGCCCCTCCCCTCCATTCTCATGAGACTCCACCTGGAGTACTGCATCCAGCTCTAGAGTCCTCAATACAAGAAAGACATCAACCTATTGGAGGGGGTCCAGAGAAGTGGTACCAAAGCGATCAGCAGGCTTGAACATCTCTCCTACAGAGAAAGGCTGAGAGACTTTGAGCTGTTCAGTTTGAAGAAGAGAAGGTTTTAGGGAGAAATACTTTCAGTATTTAAAGGATATTTTAAAAGAAAGACAGACTTTTTACCAAGATCTGTAGTGACAGCACAAGGGACAATGATTTTAAACGAAGAGGCTGGATTTAGATTAGATCTAAGGAAGAAACTCCTTACTATGAAGGTGGTGAGACACTGGAGCAGGTTGTCCAGAGAAACTGAATGGATAGCATTTCGAACAAGCTGATCTAGTGACAAATGTCACTGCTCATGTCAGGCAGCTTGGACTAGGTGACCTCGTAAGGTCCCTTCTAACCCAAACCATTCTGCAGGTCTGTGACTGTATGATGAGCTGGTTTTTGTTCTTACAAGAGCTAGGGCTGAAGTAGGCTATGTCTTCTCTGATTACTTTTCACAGAGAAAGCCTCCAGCTCACATCTCTTGAATCCTCAGCAAAGCTCATTTCCCAGGCTGGTCCAGAGCAGAACCAGATAAAAATGTATTTGCTGTTTACCTGGGGTAAAACCAGAGGGTTCTGAGTCATACAATGACACCCACTGCTCATTCCTTTTGCAGTAAGGTTAGTAAGCTCAGAGCTGCTTTAGCTGTTTGAGGAACTACTGTCATGGGCACCATTTTCAGCTTAACTCTGCACGTTCTCTCTATTGGGTGTGTTTTACTAGTCAGTTGTTGAAGTAAAGGGAACAGACTAAACCTCAAGTATTTTCACAAGCAGTGGCATTAACAAGCTTGCTTTCCAGTTGGAATCATAAATCAGTCAGGGGTGGAAGGGACCACAAGGATCATCCAGTTCCAATCCCCCTGCCATGGGCAGGGACACCCTACCCTACATCAGGCTGCCCACAGCCTCATCCAGACTGGCCTTAAACACCTCCAGGGATGAGGCCTCAACCACCTCCCTGGGCAACCCATGCCAGGCTCTCACCATTCTCATGCTGAACAACTTCCTCCTCACCTCCACTCTGAATCTTCCCACCTCCAGCTTTGCTCCATTCCCCCTAGTCCTGGCACTACCTGACAGCCTAAAAAGTCCCTCCCCAGCTTTTTTGTAGACATACTTCAGATCCTGGAAGGCCACAAGAAGGTCACCTGGGAGCCTCCTCTTCTCCAGACTGAACATCCCCAACTCTTTCAGTCTGTGCTCACAGCAGAGCAGCTCCAGCCCTCTGAGCATCCTCGTGGCCCTTCTCTGGACACTCTCCTGCATCTCCACATCCCTCTTGTCCCAGGGGCTCCAGAACTGGATGCAGTACTCCAGGTGGGGTCTCAGCAGAGCAGAGCAGAGGGGGAGAGGAGAATCACCTCCCTCGCCCTGTTGGCCACACTTCTCCTGCTGCAGCCCAGGCTCTGGTTGCTCTCTGGGCTGCAAGTGCACACTGCTGGCTCCTGTTGAGCTTCTCCTCCACCAGCACCCCCAAGTCCTTCTCCTCAGGGCTGCTCTCCAGCCAGGCACTGCCCAGCCTGCCTTGGTGCTTGGGATTGCCTTGACCCAGCTGCAGGACCTTGCCTTTGGACTTGTTGAACCTCATGAGGTTGGCTTGTGCCCACCTCTGCAGCCTGTCCAGGTCCCTCTGGATGCCATCCCTGCCCTCCAGCTGTCAGCAGCACCACACAGCTTGGTGTGGTCAGCAAACTTGCTGAGGCTGCACTCAATGCCTCTGTCCATGGCACCAACAAAGATGTTGAACGAGACTGGTGCCAGGACTGATCCCTGAGGGACTCTGCTTGTCACTGCCTCCACTGGGACATGGACCCATTGGCAGCCACTCTCTGGGTGCAGCCATCAAGCCAGTTCTTTATCCATCTCATGCTCCACCCATCACAGCCATGTCTCACCAGCTTGGAGACCAGGATGTGGTGTGGGACAGTGCCAAAGGCTTTGCTCAGGCCCAGGTAAATGCCATCAGTTGGTTGTCTCTCATCTATTGATGTTGTGACCTGTTCACAGAACGTCAGCAGGTCTGTCAGGCAGGATTTGCCCTTGCTAAAGCCATGCTGGTTGTACCCAATCACCTCTTCACTATTTTGCTGTCTCAGTAGTGCCTCCAGGAGCATTTGCTTCATGCTTCTTACCTGGCACAGTTGACGTGTGTCCTGCTATTGTGGCTCAGTAGCACAATAAGCATCCCTCATGAAGACATTGGGTCTTGTCCCCTGTGACTACTCACTGGCTGTACAAAAGATGAGACAGACCTTGGTTAGGTGCATTGCTTGTGCAACCACAGATTCTTGGAATAGAAGACAATGATTAATGCCTAGGAGGTACCACTGATTTAGATTTCTCTCTTATCCCAATTGATTGTGATCACTGATTTTTATGAGACTGAGAGGAACTTCCCATCTTTATAATTAGTATCTGTCCATCAAATTTACTTGAAATAAGTCCAGTGAGTTTTGAAATTATTAGGGAGAAGAGAAGAGAAAGAGGCTGTATAAGTAACGGTGGAAATCATTTCTGTGAAGAGAATATCAGCAAGCTTATCAAGTTGGTACAGTGCCTGCCATGGACTGTAACCAAGTTCTTCAAGTGAATTCTTACAGAATTAAAGGAGGAAGCATGGGCAGATGCTGGACAGTGATGGCATTTCCATCACTGTCTCTGTTCATCAGATTCAGTTAAATTGTTTAGTGGGAGTAAAATCAAAAGTGTGGAAGCTAAAGATCTTATGTGTATCACCCTGGAGGCTGTGAGATAAAGTCACAAAGATCTTAAAATCTCCAAAGGAGGCAAAAATTTAAGAAACTCATCCTTGTAACGAACCTCATCCTTGTGGCCTCCAAAGAGGAGAATGGAGACTACTGACCTTGCTTCGGTGTTGTTCATATCTGAAGTGCCTTGTGGCTTGCATTCAGAAATTACCAAACTCTTTTTGGGGAAAAAAACTCTCCTCTCTTTGCAAGGTTGTTACCATCTCCCAGTGCCTGCAGCCTATCAAAGATGAGACATGTAGCAGGATGATTTTCTTAATGGCTGTCCTCATTTGGAAGATTGACAACGAATACAATTTCTGTACTCTGATGTGCTTTCATTTGCTTTGTGCTAACAGCATGTTGGAAGAGAACTGAGCTTACATACAAGCACAGACCTCTACACTGCTTGTTCTATTAGAGCAATTGGATTTCCAGTTACTCAGAAATTTCATTGTCTTGGGAGTGTTTTGAACAACTGCCAAGCAGACAAACCGGCAGGCTTTAGCTTGGCTTTTGGCAGGCTTTGCCATGCAAGTATGGGGTCAGCACAAGACCAACATCCAGCTCCACTTCACTGGACTAAACACAGGTACCTTTGGTGTGGGCGCTGTGACGGTTTGGGAGTTACCTGCCCCCCCCCACTTTGTAAAATCACCCAAATTAGACTCAGCCAGCTGGAAGTTAAGGACTGAAGCTCTATTTACAGCTCAGCACAATGTACAAGCAGAGATATACACAATAGACAGGAATAGTTACAGACATAGACAAGTTAAAGGGAATACGGAAACCCAATCCCCCTCCCAGAAATCAGAGACCCCAGGAGGGGCTCCCAACCCCCCTTCCCCCTTCTCCCCACCCCTATATCTTACCCCAGGGTTTGCCTTACGTGCAAGGTGAGTTTGGAGGATTGGCCAGGGAGGTTAGAAGAAAAGGGGTTAGTGAGGTTACTCAGCAGAGAGAAGAAGGCGAGAAGCTAGACAGCCCGAGATTGTCTGTACCCAAGTGTCTTGTCCTTGGTTTGTATTCTTAGTCTTAAACATCTCAGCAAGCCTATGAGTGAAGCAGACATCACCATTGTTTTCTTTTCACAGCCCATAATATAATTTTCTCCATTAAAATATTCCAATTAGCCTCAAACCAGCACAGCACCCACTTTGGAAGTAGCTTCTTCAGTCATCAAAACAGAGTTCATCAGTGTTATCACTGTGTTACAAGTATAGTTAATGTCATTTGAAAATGATGTCTGAAGATGTGAAGTCCCTATCTGTGATCACTCACATCCTGAAACTTAACCCATCTCTCAAGTGGCTAGAAACAGAGCACCAATGTCTAGTTCAGATGGCAACATCCCTTGCTGCCTGTTGTCAGTGAAGAGTTTAAAAGACCTGCCAGCTAAATGCACTGAATTAAATGTAATGTCAGACATTTGCCTGAGCTACCAGCACTCCTCCTTTTATTCTTTAATTATAGTAGCAGTTATCAAGTGCCCATCCAGAATACATGAGTAGGGTTGGACTTCTACTGTGCACATGTCAATAGATACACAGCTAGCATGCTACGAGCCATTGATCAGTTTATCTAACAGCCTTTTCAGTGGGAAGACACCTTTGGTACGTACAGCTGTTGTACAAGTGTCGTGGTAGGCCTAAGCAGGCCAAAATAGGCTTGTACATGTCCTGGCTTGCACAGGCATGTTTTTCTGCTCTCCCTCCTTCTGTTTTGGGGAGGGCACCCGTGGGAAAGAGGGTAAAGAATCTGGAGCCACTAAGTCTGGGGTCTGTGGCCTGCCCAGATCCTGTGGTAAACAAGGTGCACAGGGTTGCCTTGTGCAAGGCTGTGTTCTGCCCTAAAAAGGGTAAAGCAAGCCTGTGGCTTCACCTAATATGGTCGGTCTTGGCTAATTGCCATTTGATTGGCTATCCTAATGAGCAAAGGCCCATTAGTCTCAGGCTGTATGGATAAAAAGGAGATAAGCAGTAAGCACATCGTGCACTTCACCATTACAAGGTGTGTCTGCTATTATACCTGTGCTCTGCTATTGTATCTGCTCTTATCTGTGCTGAGACCGCAAACCGCAAGACATCTGCCTGCACCTGGAAGCCTCCTGCCCAGACAGAAGCTCTGGAGATACCACAGATCATCCAGAGAACCAGGACCAGGTCAGAGATGTCTGCCTCCTTTCTCCAGCACCCAGAAGCCTGGGGAAACTCCAAAGCCTCTA